>JAOEHY010013208.1:0-22262 GCA_025447955.1 Psilopsiagon aurifrons | reverse complement strand
TATTGGAAGGCTGCTATGAGGTCTCCACACAGCCTTCTCTTCTCCAGGATGAACAGCCCCAACTTTCTCAGCCTATCCTCATATGGGAGGTGCTCCAATCCCATGATCATGCTCATGGCCCTCCTCTGGACTTGTTCCAACAGTTCCATGTCCTTCTTATGTCAAGAACAACAGAATTGCACTCAATACTCATGAGAGCAGAGTAGAGGGGCAGGATCACCTCCCTCGACCTCGACGCTCCTTTTGATGCAGCCCAGGATATGGTTGGCTTTCTGGGCTGCAAGTGCACACTGCAGCCGGCTCATGTTCATTTTTTCATCAACCAACACCCCTAAGTCCTTCCCCACAGAGCTGCTCTGAATCTCTTCTCTACCCAACCTGTAGCTGTGCCTGGGATTTCTCTGACCCAGCTGTAGGACCTTGCACTTGTCATGGTTTAACTTCATGAGAGTGGCATCAGCCTGCCTCACAAGCATGTCAAGGTCCCCCTGGATGGCATCCCTTCCCTCCAGCATATCGACTGAAACACACAGCTTGGTGTCATCGGCAAACTTGCTGAGGACATAATAATGTCCTTCTTCATGATACCAAACAGTTATTCTTGTAGTCTCACAGTGGTGCTAGTAAGACCTCTCAGTAAGCAGGAAGCCTACAGCATGGGCTCTGATTTAGCAAGCAACTTCATCACATCCACATGTTCAAAACTTAGTTTTGGTTATTCAGTTATTAATGCAGCTTGTTGAAACTTGGAGGTGACTGCTAAAGGGTCTGCAAAGATTTTCTACAGATAATCTGAGAAGATAGCTTATACAGTGTTCCATACTTCTTCTGGACTTTAAAACTTTTTTATAGATTGCTGTTTTCTTTAAGTAGCACAGAAATAGCTCAATAAAACGACCATGGTTTTAACTCTGTATGCTCATGCATTTTCTTAATATCCAGTTTAAAATTTCTTTTAACAGCAGTGAAAGGCATCAGGTGGTTTTGATAACTACATAATATATCCGCATACTTATTTCATTCATTGTATAAAAGAAGCAGATTATAATAGGCTATTTTTATCTTATTTCTTAGGAAATCCTGGTAAAATCACAAGCTAGAAGTCAAGAGTTTACCTCTCTGTTCTTTCAGGAATACCCAAGACCTTGATCATTTCCCTTCATCTCTTTTTATCTTAGGTTTCTTTTTCTGCAGATGTATGATCTTCAAGGACTGCTGCTCTTATTATTATGCACTAGTGTTATTAGTCTGTGCTATTACCCAGTGTCATAGGATGGTTTTCTTTGGCAGTTAGCATACAAGAAAAAAAAAAAAAAATCATTTTCATTTTTAACATACCAAAGACTTTGGGTTACTTTCCGTAATTTGTATCACCATTAAATCCTTTCTTTTTTTGTGGCATCAGGATTAACACTATTACCAATGCTATTCTATTTGTCTGAAGGAGACAATTTCAGGGTTTTTCCTTCTGATACTGACCTGTTCTAAACTCATGAATCTCTTTTAACTTCCAAAAGCTATGCAAGGTGTGTAGGAGCGCCCCCCAACCTCATTTACAGAAATCCTTGTTAAGTTGCTGCTGAGTAGATTAGAGGAGAGAAGGCAGAGAGCTCCAAGTTAAGCTCTTGACTGGGCACCACATCTTCCAAAATCATTATCTCTTTGTGTTTGAGAGGGAAAAATCCATAAATTCATTTAGCAAACTTTTGAAAAATATGTCTGACAAAGTATCAAAGTACAGTACTTTGACAAGCTCACAATATATCAGAAGAGAGCACAAAACTTTAATTTATTGAGAACTTTGCACTCAGCCACACTGAATCTGTATTCTGCTTTGTCTCAGCTCTAGGGATTACTAATGCAGAGAGAAAATGGAAAAAGGAAGATAGAAACCTCAGAGAAAGCAACTAAATGCAGGTTAGTATAAAAAAAAAGGACTGATGAGTAAGTTTTACATTTACTCAGAAATGGCAAATAATAAATGAAATTAATTTTTAAAAATGCAATCAAAATCAACGAAAGGGGCATTTTAACTTTGCTTCCGTGTTTTTAAAAGTGTAAATAATGCGATACACAGAAAACCTATTTCAAACAAATTCAAAAAACAATTATAGAAAAAAAAATGTTGGGCTTAAAAGACTTTAGAACAACTTAAAAAACAAAGTTTACAACAAATACTGCATGAGACAAAGGGCTCAGTTTACCACAGTGAATGAAAAACCAGAAGATTAAAAAATGAGATACAATATAAAATCAAAGGATGTTTATAAATAAAACATGACAAAGTTCAAACTGTGGAAAAAGGTACCATAAGAAGTCAACGAGTAAAGATAGTTTTGGCAATATTTTTTTTTTAATATAAAAAGGAAACTATTTATGTAAATAAGGCTATTTATAAGGCTATTTATTAAAAAACAAACTAAAGATGGAAGCAACAATGCAAAGTTTACTAACCGATAGGCATTACTTCCCCACATACACCATACTTGACAGAGCATATATGTCTGCTATAGCTTGCAGATGATGGCTCAGGCACCAAAACTTGAATCTAAACCTGAAGCACACAAGGAGTGAATACCACAGTTACATCATAACCACTTAATATATTATTAAATTGAACTCAATGTGGCAGTCAATGTCAGCAGTACCATTCTTGATTTTGGCCTATTTTATACAAGACTCTAATCCTGTAAGTGCGCGTATGCCTCCAATGCATATACATCTAAACACATTCTTCTTCTCCAGTGGGTAACACTGGAAGAAGAATTTGTCACAGCCAAATTTTCCATATAAAACAACAACTACGTTGCCATTGTTAGTATCATATGACTAGAAGTATGGCTATAGGACTATCTATGAGCTATTTTATGGAGGAAGACAAGCAAATTACCTCTGCAAATTCAACTCAACACCTTAGTTTTCTTAAGACTGAGACACTAATTTCACGTACTTTTGTCTCTCCAAGAATTACAAGAAAAAAAGTTTACCATCTTAGACTTATAACTGCTACATAGTCTGATATGAGATGAATCTGGTGTGATGAAAATTTTATTTTTTTGGATCAACTCCAGCTACATGTTTGTATTGAGCTTAACAGATAAACTAAACAGAAAGATAGCACAATACAGTGATTTAACACTGCCTGTTAAAACATGTGCCATAACCGACAGCCTCCAGATCTGCCATTTCAACATCCTGTTTTTGATCCGTGTCAAAAAGAAGCATCTATCTTGCACCTTCTTTTTGAAATGGGGCACTATTTCAATTTTGAAGATCAGCTTTGAGCATGAAGGTTACGAGAGCTCTTGTATGATACCATATGATAACAGATTGAAATTGATGACTTTTTTTACATGATCTCCATACTTTTGCCTAAAGAGTTCTATTTACTGGGTTAGCCATGTCTTAATTTTTCTAAAAGTAATTCCAACAGAGGGCAGTACTCTTGATGCCCTAACTTGTTATCTACAGGTATGTCTGGAGAGACAAAGGCACTGAGTGTCCCTGTATTCTATGTGAGATATCAACAACTCCATAGGTCACAGATTACAGAAACATTTAATAAAGGCATGCAAATGGCAATCAAAAGAGCACAGGGTAGATGACCCCATATTAAAAGATTTTGCATACCCTCAAAAATACAGAATAATTGCAGGAAATTTGCTGGGTAAAGGTTATGAAAAAATCAGCAGCTATTAATGATGTAGCTACAGAAACTGGGTTACTACTTCTGCTAGCTGTAGTATCGTAGAAAAGCAAAGTGACATGCTGAAAGTATTTGTATTCATTAACTGTTTTCCAATAGCAGATTCTAAATGACAGTTGACTAAGAGTGAGAGTAGCATCAAGTAAATGGATCTTTGGCTGTCTTGGCCAGCTGGGACTCTGCATGGTAAATGCAGCTGCTGTTGCTGTGTGTTACTTTTCTTTTCTAGGTAAGGACTGTATTGTCTCAGCTTTTTTGTTGTTGTTGTTCATTTTGCAACAAAACCTGTTAATAAGTTACATTAGGAAGAATGCTACCTTATCATGTCTGCATTTTAGCAGTGAGATCTTCACTGTAAAGCCTATCTGGTGGCCAAATCTACCTGAATATCTGCATGCTAGTAATTTTAATACCATCCTTTAATTTCAATAGTTTTATCATTAATGACTTACCATCTATTCACAAACCCAGAGCACAGTTTAGAACTCCCACCCTTCCAAAGGAGAAGCTTAAATGACATGACAAAGTGAAAAGTCTCTCTGAAGCGAAGCAGTTTTGTCAGCAACTGCCAATTTCTTGAATTAAAAGCACTTTGCAAAAAGCACCAGATTTAATTCTACCTCATGCACTCCACAGCCAGCTATGGCACGCACAGTTACAGTCCTCTGGAAATTGTTGTTCTTCCTTATCAGATCATTTGGCTGGGACTTCAGGATCCCTGCCTGCAAGTCAGTCTATGGACAGGACACCTCAACAACCTGCCATTATCCCAGGTTTCTCAAAGCTCAAGAGAATCCTTGTTACTCTTCCACATTTTCAGTTTAGATGAAGTCTGCTGAATTTTTTCCCCACTCTGCTGTTCCTGGGACTACTAACTGCCCAAGACTACTAACAGCTGCACAGATCCAGCACAGTCTGAAAGACCCCTTCACAGTTAACATGACTTGGCTAATTGTAATTGCCATACCTCATTTCATATAGCTGAGTACAGCATAAAAAACAAAATTAAAAGGTCTGCTAGGTTTGCTACTTGACCCTTCCCTTCCTCTCAGCATATTCATGAAACCTGTTTTCATGCAAAAAAGCAATGGGTTTTGTCAGGTTCGGTTTTATTTTCTTAACAGAGTACATCTCCTTGGTATTTTTCTAAGTCAAGTAACATTAACAAAAGTAATCCAGCTTCATCAAAGACATCTTCCCTCGACACATGTGCTAATCTTGCCATCACTTTGCACAAAAATGCATCCTAAGTTATAATTACAAATTTATATGGATAAAAGTGAATAGATTATACAATTTACAAAGAGTAACGTGTGAAAAGAGAAAATATTGTATATTTGCTTTCATAATGCAGCCTTCAGCCTTGTATACTTTACTCCTCCTTCAGACTTTTCTTCCCACACTGTGCACTAATATCTGGTTTGCTAAAATACCTCTGCAAAATTTACAGTGGAGGGAAAAGGACAGTCCCTCCTGTATGAAAGTGCGAGCAGAACTCTAATTGTGTTAATGATCTTGAACCTTCATTTTCTTTAGGTGCAAGGATGAGAGAAAACTCCTGTGTTGCATATGGAAACTACACACTACAGATGGGTATTTTTAACTTATGGATTTGATGTCAAATTTATGTGGCTTAAACACAAGAGGAAATGAAGTGTAATTCTATGGAGAAGGTCCTGAAACAGATGTGATGGCATCAAACCCAGAGTGAAAGCTGGCAAACATGGGATAAGATTAGACAACTCTTCCTGCCTGCAACAATACCCTTTGCAGAAAAGTAACTGCTACAAAGGAAACAATTTCCCAGTGAAAGAACCCTGTGTGCTTTAAAGTAACCATTAATTTCTGTCTCAAAGATTATCCTGAAACCACAACAATAAATTTATTTGTTTTACTTGAAAATGAGTGAATACAGTCACCAGTACTTCCACCTCAAGGATCCTGGCCATCTGCCTTGAGTTACTTACCCGCTTATGAAGACGTTCTGCTTCCTCCTGATATGCAGCAAGTTGTTGTTTCCATTGTTTTACGTTGGCAGTAGACTCCAGCAGGGCTGCTGTGAGCTTAGCGTTATTACCCTTGAGTGTGGCCAGCTCTGCCTCCCAATGCTTGCTGATTGTCGAACTGCACAGACAGAATGAGAATGGTCAGAGCCCCCAAATCTCTTTATTTTTTTTAAAATTAAAAATGTCTTATAATTTTTTTCAAAGTATCTAGGAAAACAGAATTATGCAAAAATCCTATGACTGAATGTGCAAATGAGAATCCAAATGCTCAAATACTAAAAACTGTTTAATT
Source organism: Psilopsiagon aurifrons (assembly GCA_025447955.1). Taxonomy (NCBI): domain Eukaryota; kingdom Metazoa; phylum Chordata; class Aves; order Psittaciformes; family Psittacidae; genus Psilopsiagon; species Psilopsiagon aurifrons. The sequence continues at coordinate 16,258 of JAOEHY010013208.1, read as the reverse complement.
CCTAAAACATAGGTATATCCTCATTATAAAACACCCTCTACCCTCCCAGTCCAACAGGATAATTTTTTTAGTAAAATAGTAAGGATGATAGAATTCACATCAGTTTCCCAAAAGCAAGAATGTGCAATTCTAGAATATGTGTATGATTAATCACTATTTTAATATATACATATTGAGTGAAAGTGTTCTTTCAATGTACTACTTAATGAAATGTATTGTAGAAAGAGATTTGTCACCAACTTGATTAAAGAGAGCTAATGTAGATCTTTGGAACTACAGCTTAGTTGCCTTAATGCAAGCCTTCTACTTTATTAAATACCATATTTAATTTGTACTTGCAAACTCAAAGATCTTGAATTTCAATACCATAATACTATTAACATGCCTCTCCTCAGTTATATCAGCAAAGAGACTAAAGATCAAGGAGCATAAAGATATTATGGCTTTCCTGCAAAGAAGAAGATGATATTGGGGTTTACTGAAATAGCTTATGGAGAAACAATCCTTGCCTACAATTCAGTTATTCTCTGAATAAACACAGGGCTTTAATTTTCACAGGTAATTAGTTTGCCATTATCTACAGACCCCATCCTTGCGCTCAGTATTCAAGAGAAAAACATCTAAGACTCAGAAGATCAATGTATTAGTATGCAAATGTCTCATTAATGCTTACTTGTATAATGCTAACAGCATGTGAGGTGCACACCTATATGGAAAATACACACAGGAAATAATTTTGTCTCATTAGATTGCCATTAAAGGCACAACTGAAAACCAAAGATCTGTAACTCTGGTCAAAATTCTTTTGTATTTAGCTTTATGATGAATTATAACAAATTATTATAACCATTATAATAAATACAATTTAATAGGCTTAGTTAGAAATATTAGCATTTATAGGTTTAACTTCATACAGATGAACAAAGAAACATTCTGCCACCATTTTGTCCACTGAGTTTCTTTTTTCCACTTCATACACATGCACAGCCCATCCCACCAAAGCATATTTCAAAAACATTATGACTCCTATAAATGCTCCTTAAGTATTCAAAATCAGTCAGCTACCAAGAAACATTCATTATCAATTCAGATCACAACTACTGCTTCACTAATACATGATGTCTGATTCTTCTAGCATGTTCTGGGAATGCTGCTTCATCCCCTTCAACAAGAATAAAAGTTCCTTTGGAAAAAGAATATGGGTATCTTCCAAATTGCTCTAGCATTTAATGATCTATTCAACTACCCAGAAGTTCACCAACAGAAATTTTAAATTTCAAGTTCCTAAACTAAAATAATGATAATCCTACTTCATTTGGAATATTGACTCACATATTAAAGAAGATAAGAAGAAACTTTTGTCACGATGTCTGCTCTTCCATTTCTATACTCAGATTTATATTTCACTTCATAGTAGTGCAGCAGATTGACAAATTCTCTAACACCATGCCAAGTAAAACCTAGTTCATTATCCCTGATGTTCTGAATCTGCCAAGCACCCATTCCAGCCATTCTGGTGAGTAAGTAGTTCCACTTAGTAGTCCTGCTACGGCAGGACTAGTCGCAAATTTTGTTTGTGAGACACCTTACACACGTTTACAAAATGTGGCTTCCAACTCATCTTTCTCCACAGAAGAAATCATAGAATTATAGAATCACACAATAGTTAGGGTTGGAAAGGACCTCAAGATCACCTAGTTCCAACCCCCCTGCCATGGGCAGGGACATCTGACACTAAACCATATCACCCAAGGCTATGTCCACCCTGGCCTTGAACACTGCCAGCAATGGAGCATTCACAACTTCCCTGGGCAACCCATTCCTGTGCCTCACCACCCTCACAGTAAAGAATTTCTTCCTCATATCCAATCTAAACTTCCTTCCCCTGTTTAAGTCTGAACCCGTTACCCCTTGTCCTCTCACTACAGTCCCTAATGATGAGTCCCTCCCCAGCATCCTTATAGGCCCCCTTCAGATACTGGAAGGCTGCTATGAGGTCTATATACACAAGATTTTATACTGATGTAACACAGCAGATTTTAATCTTTGTATCTATTTGATCACTTAATATCCTAAATTTTATATGCGAAAACTAAGATCCCAGGGGACAGACTCTCAAATGGTGTTGAGTAATAATGCAAAGGGTATTTGTGGCATGTTTCATGTTCATCTTTGGCCAGTTCCTTTACTACCCTCCCAAGAAAAAGTCAGGAGCTCCTAAGTTACTGCTTGTATCCTGCAATGTCAACATTAAATATAAAGCATGCACTTTCTATTACTGCTATGGCTATCCTGGTTCAAAAGCTAGAAGGTTTCTTTGGAGAGGGTTATTTTTCAATTGGTTGTTTTCAAGGGGAATGCACCCGTATTATTTCTCAATTGTACTTTTTACCCTTAAGAGACCTACATAATGGGCATAAACATGTCTATTGTAGTGCAGATGTTGTCTGTTTGTAGCATATAGTTTTTTTCTAAGAAGAGATTATAGTATGGCTCCATGTTACTTATATTAGTCCAGTTTTTTATCCAATAATATCCAATGACTTACCAACTATTTAGACTTACCCCTTTCTTCTTACAAAACTCCACATTCTCTAGAATAAACATAACCATGTGATGTATACGATACCACGAAACATAAGTAGAACCAAAGATGTAAATATATTGTTTCTTAAGTTTGTAACTTGATAAACCATAACCATAAACCATAAGCCCATAACCAATCCTGGCAGTTCTGACCTACTTTTCTTGTGTACTTTATTGACAAACTAAAAATAAAATAAATATAAACAAAATTACACTTTGTGGATTATTTTGTTTAAAACTGGATTTATTTGGATTTAGAGTAATTATTTTTAGGAGCAGACAAAAGCACACCTACAGCAGGCTGGTTTTAAGCTAGACTAAAAGTATTGGCATTGAAGTCTGCATTGGTTCAAATTTATCAGCACTTCAAGAAGAAATGCTGAGAAACACATAGTTCAGACACAGTGAGAATACTCTCTCAGAGGAAAAGATGCTGAGGCTAATACCTGGGAGAGGGAACACACACGGAAGCTGAAAGGACATGTGGAAAATTCAAAAGGCCCACAAAACCGCAAGAGCCCATGGCCAGAATTTTGATGGTGCAACAGCTGTACTACAGTCCCTCAGGATAGGTATGGGAGGGCTGCACACACTCTTTCTCTTCAAAATCTTTTACTTGATTCCTGTCTGAAAGGCTTCTTGCCAAAAAGAATTGATTTTGCCTTTGATGCATTAGTTTCTGTCATAGGAAATTACATACACAGCTCTGTCAGGTTGCCTTAACAGCTGTAAACATCTAAACAAAACTCAAATCATTCCTCTAGTGCTCTGAAATTATTTGCTCTAGGAAGCACATGAAATACAAACACTTGGTAATCACAGTGATCCAAACAACAATGTTAACTTCTGGCAGAATGCCTTTCAGTTTTGCCCTGCAGTGCAAAGAGCACAGTGCTCTGTGTACGCACTGGGGGGACACAGGCAGTTCTGCGGTGCAATACATGCTCTATTTTCTTCTGAAATCCATCCATTCCTTTGCTGGGAGTGCCACAATTCAAGCACTTACTTCTTCAGGCCTCTAAGAATTAAAATCACTGACTGCCTGGCACACTCAAAGTTTCAAGATGGCCCTTCAGAAATGTCATCCTTAACACTTCTGCTTGTTGCCCATTTCTCAGTGTGAAAAGTTGCACCAAACCTTTAAAAATTCTTTAACAAGAGAACAAAGCCTGGACATCTCCCTTGTGAAACTTCTGAACATCTGAGAATAAGAGAACAAGCTGTTTTGCATACATCACTACATCAGTGCCAAGTACAAGAGGGAGAATGCGGCTTAAATGGATAATAGCAAAATACGGGTTTTATTGGCTCAGCTGATTATGCTATGCAAAGAAATGCTTTTGTAACAGAGGTTTAGGTCTGATTGCGCAGAAAATTATCTTTACAATGGCAGCTGCTGACAGGATCATACGTGCTTGTTACTGAGCAAAAGGTCAACTCTTTTGAACATCTGATCATTTTTGCCAGCCACAGTATCTAGTGTGTGTGTTAACTTCAGACATGTCCACAGTCAGAACACACATGGTGATCCACCATCGAGGCAAAGGATTCAGAGTCATGTATTTAACATCTACTGCATCCAGTAATTCAGTCACTAGCACAGAACACTCCTAGAACAACTATTGGCTGGTATCATACAGCCTAACTTTGACAACTCCTGAAAACTAAAGTAGGAGTCAATGATAACCCATACTTTAAGGTGAGTTGACCAATCAACATCAGGCCAATCTCCTTTCTCACTGGGGATTAGTTAGTTACAACCCCAGTAAGTCACTGAGGAATAGCTTTCCTATCTGTCCATCTGTGACCTGAATAGAGTGCCAGAGGCTATAAATGCATGATTATCTTTCTCTGCAAAGTAGGTCACTTTAGGAAAATTAATCTGAAAAGCTTCAGTCACCATGTGTAGCCAGTTAGAGGAAGCTTGCAAAGGCAGGGTGCAGGGAGGACACATTAATGAGCTGCATTCAGAATGAAGTTATTTTGAGAGATGCCTTCATGAAACAAAGAAACAAAAGCTGTTCAAATCAGAAGATGTTTTCTGCTTTTTGAAACAATATTGCTTACACATTGTTTGCCAGGTTGTATGCAGCACCAACACCTTAAAACATGGTTTAAGCTTTATTTCAGATTTATAGAAATATGTGCAGAATTCTGCTTTATTAATATTTTATGGGTTTTAATATTGGATTCATTGCATATTTTTTTTTTCCCCTCACTACAGCATAGTCATGGTTTCAGAGAAATACAATTACTCAAGAGCACATACTTTTCCTTCTTCAGGTGTCACTGTGATCTGCATTCCAGGTGTATGGTGAGCAGTGCTATCTTGGGATAGAAAAAATGAGGAGGAATTCAGCTGAGTAGAGAATGGAGTACTTCCACTACAAAATTTGGCATCTGGTATAGTAAATCCATAAGACTTGACAAATATGAGCAGAGTCCTTGTAGCTGCTGCCTAATTTATAAAAAGTGGCATGTGCTGGAAGCAGCCCAAGAGTCTGGTGGAGTGAGCATTACCAATCAGCAAGAGAAAAGTCAACCAGCTGGTAACCACACATTAGCTGTGCTGGCAGAAAGGGGCGATCCTTTCTCACGGCCTTGCCGGTGAGCCTTACGGAGCAGCTCTTCACACTTAATGAAGCAAAGAGGGATTGTGCATGATCTGGTTTTGTCACGGTAGTATCCCAGAGCTCTAGTGAACTCAAGTATTGCAGGTTCTGCCCTTTGTTTGGGTTTATGCATTTAGGGTGGAATTCTGCACAAGGTTCTTATGAAATTCTCCATATGAAATATGCTTTGGATAATGCTGAGGCCCTAGGCTTGAAGGGATAGATCTCTGCAATGGGCTACACTGGCTATTGCCTACATTGGAATGATGCGACAGTCTTATTAGATGGAAAGGTTGACTCTGCTGACATAGAGAATGAGAGCAGCATCTCTCAAGGTATTCCTAAAATCTCACAAGAATCCTGCTGTCATTTAGGCTGAGAATGAGAGTTAAGCACCTCACTTCAAGTCCTGGTTTAGAAGACATTTTAAAGCAGAATTTGAGCAGTTTCACCCCTTTTCAGAGATTTCAAAAGACATCTTCTGTGGCCATCTATTAAATGTGTAAAATTACTTTATGACAGAAAGGATTTAAACATGATGGTTTTAGAGTCTGTGCTGCTGCTAGTCTGAAGTATGCCCTTAGTAATGATTAGTAAGTTTCTCCCACTTTTCTGAACATTCAAAGCAAAATTGAAATCAGAAACATTTAATTATACTAATTAAATAAATTTAATTATACTAATGATATACTAGAATGAGTGGGAACTGAAGAAAAAGCAGTGGAGTGGATCAAGTCCTATCTCACCATTCCAGAAAAAGGCAAAAAAAGAGGTTTTGAGCTGTTCTGCCATTTTAGTATTCATACAAAGCTGTTTGCCTGTACAGGCGCAGTGGATTCAGCCATACAGAAGACTTTGAACTTATGGGACACAGACATCTACAGCACAGTTACATAATTAAAGACCAGCAAAAGAGGGGGAACTATGGCAAGAATGACAGCTTTTGCTAGAAGAAAACTTCGGAAACTGCAACAAAAAATGCCTCTTTACAGCTACTGCTGATTGTCTGATTTGTAGTTGTGAATAACTGGACACATACAAAAGGAAGTCTTACCTGATAAACTGGAATTTATTAAAAAAGAGTAAATCCTCTCAAAATTATAATCAAGAGCTAATTATCAGGAAATTCCTTTGAGTTAAATATTTTGAGGGAGGCCAATGAAAAACTAATTAACATTCAAAGAGATCCTTATCTTTAATTAGAGTATTCAAAAGAATTTTTAGCAAAGGAGGATATGTCCCCTGGGGAGAGAAGTAGGCACATTAACGGAGCATGAAAGCTCTGTTCTTTCCTTTGGGATAAGGAATATCTACATGATCTCACTGGAGTTACATCAGCACAAAACCAGGGAAACAGTTGTGAATCAGCTCTTTAAACTGATTAAATGACAAATTTGATCACAGCAAAAAAGGCAAAGGAGGCCCAGGCAGTATATCATACTTTAAGAAAGGTGACTAATGACAAAGCCACACCGGCCTACTGGGAAGTGAGAAAGGCTGAAATCAGCAGGTGAGAGCATGACTTTTCTGAGAGCCTATCATTCTCTACAAATGTTGAAGGTTTCTCCCACTCCAGGATATTTTGTTGTATTTTACACACCACTTTCCTCAACCCAGAGCTACAATTTGCTTGAGCTCCCAATTTCTATGTCAGTGTAGCAGACAGAAATGCAGAAGCTTTTTCTGCAAATTTGGGCTTAGAGGTGCTTGCTATGGAGCTATGGCAGATTTCTCCTTCAAGGTGTTTCATATATGATATTTCAGTTGTGTTCAGCCTTTCAGTTTGACCATGCCCTTAGATTCTGAATCACCTGAAGTACCCAAAGTACAAAAGTTGTCTTTCCAGTTCTGCTACAGGCAGTCCTGTTCCTAGGCATTGCTTGAGCTATGCTTTATCAGCTCACTGAGGAAGGGTCAGTATCCTTCCAGACTAGACAGATGAAGATGACCAAAGAAGTAGACTAATGGTACAGACTCTTTCCACTATATAGCAGACAACCATACAATGTAAATTCGTGGCTATATCCTATTCAGACACAGCCTTCATTCATCACAGGGCCAATATAAACCACCACAACACAGATCGCCTTTCAAGTTTATCCCTGAGGAATAGACTGGATAGTAATTCCTTCTTAAGGAAGGCAAATTTCATATACTTATTTTCTATGGTAACCCAGCATGGTATTCTTGCAGGAAATAAAGACAGAGAAAAAAATGCCCAAGTATGGCGGTATTCACTGCTTAGGGAAATACTAAGCCAACAGCAACAGCAGAGTTCCTGAAAGGCACTCCATGGATGCAGAAGACTGTGTATGAATACAAAATTAATGCTTCAGCTATGATCCTTATCCACTGGGGCTTAGATCTCAGTCCTGACCCAAGCTGAAGTGGGCAACAAAGAGAAAAGTCACGCCTCCACAAGAAACAATGACGTTTCCAAGCTTCTTGCATTATCTGCTAGCTTATGCTTTATGTATTTACATAGGTGTCATTTAGACTCTGTTTCTTACTAAACTTACATTGTTAAGAACAGTTTTACGCACGCCTTTTGTACACTGTAACACAATGAAGAAGACTTGCATTTAACTTTAATCATCACAGTAGCATCAAGAAAAAAACTATTTTCATTGAAGAGGCTCAATATTTTAATTTTATTCTTCTAAAAAGATCTCAATTTTTGTCTTACTCACTTAATTTTATATAGCAAAGAGACACTAGGTTATCTCTTCATGAAGGTCATGGATCATAAACCAAAATCAGTAATTCTGCCTTGTAACTTTCAGCCCTTTGTAAGAGCAAGTATAGCAAGCCTTGCAGACCTAACATTAATCAGATTCTCTGAAAAGTTAAAAAAATTCTTCCCTTGCTCCCCTACTGAAATTGCTTATTGGTATCACTGGAAGTAGTTAATTCTCGCACCTATACTGTATCTCATGTTTTTCACAACTGATACCTGGTAAGTTTTTTCAGTGTATTAAATGTTAGACATAATTCCTTGCTGTGCTGTGGTGCTAAAATCTTAAAATGTTCCACAAACTACATTTTCAAAACCAACCTAAGTTATTTTCTAAAATTACTAGGTATCTGGCTCCAAAAAAAGTCAAACTGACTTGGGCTCATATGTCACTTAGTCACTTTATGAAAGCAATTCAATGATGTGGTTATTGGCAAGTCATACCAGGACACAGTGACCCTGACACTAAAATTATCTAAATTAGGACCACTTTCATTCTGAAACTCACTTGTTCACCCAAGAATTTAAAGCAGTTTAACTGTAAATTCACACCTCACATTTGTATGGATTAATTCTGCTGAAGCCCCTGGCGAGACAAAACCCTCTGTTTCTTTCAAAAATTCTACCTATAATTGTTGTGTGCATTGAATCAACCGACACTCCGTCAGCAATGGAACAGAAAAGAGTACTCAGCCACCACACACTTCTCCCAGCTGGTCTCTCCTTTAGTGAGTGCTATGCTGATTTTAAGTGTTTCACTGAACTGTGCTCCCAACTACATCTCGGTGAGTTTGAGGAACTTCCCTAGCTTCACAACAGATCACTGTAGTAGTAAGGACAAGGAAAAACTCTTTTACCAGTGACCACATCTCCACCACTACGCCCCAAGCTTCTGAAGGCCATATGGGCTTGCGGGTTCACAGCATCTGAAAACTGCCGTGGTCCATCTCAGCTGGCCAGATCCCAAGCACAGTTTGCACACAGTCGAATTTAGCACACTTCCATCTCTATAGCCTTCCAAGGCTCAATGTGATATGCAACCCTCCCATGCCCATCTATAACACTTCTGGGCATACAACGCCCATCTGTGCTTTTGTGCAAGGACAGCAATTCCGGTGGGTGGCAATGCAGCCCTCAACCATTGTAGGTATGTGAAACTCAGAAAGGACTCCACACACAACAGTAACCATGCCTTACAGCTGCAAGGACACTGCATGGTCACAGAAGAGATCCAATGTCATTGCTGTAACAAGCAGAAATGGTTCAGCTCACAGCCCGCGTCCGCAAGGCCTATTTTCTTAGCTGTACAGATTCGCCCAGTAAGGCTGCTGCAGTTACAGGTCGATTCTACGGAGCTCAACTGAGATTCTCAGCTTGGCAACAACTATGCTCTGAGCCACTGCAGACACATATAAGCAGTGAGGTGGCTGAAGGGACCTCTCCTAACCCTATAAATCTGACACACAACACATGCAAAGGGCGGAGGTCCTCAGCACAAGCCCCTGTTTGCATTTCTAAGTACTGTCAGCTTTACCTAGAATGTACTGTGCCTCTCCTGAAGACAGAGCAGCTGTTACAAGTGGCTGAATGTGCAAGATTCGCAAGTCCCTACTTTAGATCTGAGTTGAAACGTCTCTTGGAGATATCACAGGATAGCTCAGCTTCTAAGACACCTTAATGCTGGTTTCTGTGCTATTTTTCCATAGCAAAACGTGAACTCAGCAGAGCAACCATTAAAGCTGCAGGGCCTCACAACTCCACTGCCAGCAACAGAAACACATTCTATCGAATGACCTACAGAAATACCTATATGTGATTAGGCAGTTGCATAAAGATTCTGAATTATGATTATTTGGCCTCTATCCAGCTAGTGCATTAGGTTATCTTATAATATCAACTACTGGTGCAATTAATTTTTGCATTAGCATTGCCAATTTGTTTATCCCAGGTGAATACAACAACATGCATTAATCTCACAGCACAGGAGATGAACTGTCGGTTTACATGCTGACAACAAAATAATTTTATTCCATTAAGAAGCTATGTGAGAGCCTGGCAAATTTAATTAAGTTTCATTTGTCTCCTGTGATAACCATATAATTATATGAGTCAACAGTCTGTATATAAAGCCCAAACTAAACCATCTATGGAGCTGTCAGAAGTACTCTGCAAAACAAGCAGTAAGTCACATGAACTATATGATCACATTAAAACATTTCCTGACTGTATAGGTGGGAAGAAAACAAATTCTAAGTGAGGTGCAACACTTACAAGAGGATACTGCAGCTCATGTTTCTTTTCCATCCCAGTTTTTTAAGTGAATGGAAGCATTAAATTTGCCTTCTTTAAAACAAATTTGAATCAAAGAAATGACTAATTTTCTTGCACTATATTGATCCTAGAGTCAGATTTACTAAAAAGAGATTAAATGGGTGGAAAAAAAAGATTATATTTAATACATGAGAAGTCTCTAATACTGGCATTTTTTCTATGAACTACAGGTTACCACTCAGAGGAAGCAGTCCCCATATATGCTTTTCTGTCTCCCCTATCACAAAAATTACAAGTTTTTAAGCAAAAAACCCTAACATGATACCTTCCTTTATTCAGTGATAGTTGCTACTTCTTACTTGTTCAGTCTAGACTAAATGACCTTCGTTTTCCCTCAGCTTCTCTTCATCATACATCAGATGATTTGGCTCAAAAACTCAGCTGAAAGTTAAAAATAAAATTTATAGACCCATTCTTCCCAATTCAACACTTAACTGATGCAACAGTTTCAGAGAAGAGCACAAAGCTTGGCTTCTCACTATTCTCCCCATCCCATCTTACTTAACTTGTCCAAAACCAAAAGGGATGCCAGAGTACGAAACAGCACATGAATTTTGCCAGTTGTGCATTTACAAACAGCAGAACAGGTGTTGAGCTCCCATTCTTTCACAACGCTATGCCTAGGTGCTACAATGCTGTTCCAGAGTATTTGTTCGTTTTCTAATATCGTGATCTCTATTTCACTTTCCCTGATGAAACACCTAGACCAGAAAAAGAGTAGACAAACAGCATGATGTGAAGATGTTTAAAAGTCAGCTTTCCTGAACCTCCCACTATGCTGAACATAAGCCCAGCACCAAGGATCTCTAAGGTGCTAAAGGAGAGTTAAACAGTGTTGTCCTGCAATTACATTAGCTTAAAATTTCAGAGTATTTCCTATATAAAGTGAACAGTTATGTCACAGTCAAACACAGTGATCAGTTAGATCACACTTTTGGCATGTAGGAAACTATGTCAGCCATCCTCTAAAAAATTCAGGGCAACCAAATATATTGCCTACATGAAAAAGCATTTGGCTTCAGACAACAAATCTGTATCTTATTTCTATCCTATTTTCACTGTAGTGAGGGGGGAAAAAAACCCTTTGTTCTTTTTCCTTTGGCAAATTACATATTTGAGTAATTCACTCAAATTCAGCCAATTTAGGTTTTGGTTTAGTTTGGGGCTTTTTTGTTTGAGCCACGTTGCTTAAATAAAATTACTTCTTAATTTCCTATGTGGTTGCAGTCTCTCAGAAAAATGGTTTTTACTATTCTAACTTTAATTTAGAAATCAAATACTTTGCATTTCATGATAGGAAGACAGAACATCATTACACCATAGTGCCACAGAATAAAATCTGCAATAGCAACAATCCCTACAACAGAAATTCATCACAACAGATGGAACACAAGTAATGTTTTATTATTGTGTACTTGAGACAAGAGAGTCCTAGACAACCTGGGTATTTTATTTCAGCACCTTCATGCAGCTTCAGCTTCCTTCATTTACTGAATGTCTTAAGAGCTGATTAAAAAAAACCCTCTTACAGTCTAGTTCATTGCTGATTTGTGCCAACCCAATTCATTAGAGACAAAAGTTGATGGCTGCTTAGTGTCACTGTGAAATACTTTTATGATGCTTATGAAATGCCATTTGTCCACATCTCACCAAAGTGCTATTCAGCAACAAATGTTTTGTTTGTTCAAAACTCTGATCAAAACAAACCACTTTCTGCCTGTATGACAAAATGTCACTGGCATCTGCAGTGATATTAAATGAACTCAAAAGATGTGATTCTTCAGGTACAGAAACCTTCCCTAAAGCATAATGTAGATGGAAAATTACAGGAAATGTTGATTTCTATTTTCCCATATTTCCCATTTTACCCTTTAAGCTCTTACCTCGAGAAGATATTCTACTTCTCTGTTTACATGTGCCTGCCCCTAACATCTACTCATGTAGGAAGTAGATTGATGCTATCAAAGTTCCACTGCAAAGGTTTCACCTACTACAATGCAACAGAAAATGATCAATAGCCCATAGTTAAGCTTGGTGACACAACTTGTTCAGGTGGAACCTAAATACTGTTTGTGCATTCAGATACATTCTGAAATGGCTTACAATAAAGCGACTTTGGACTTGATCAGTGAACTTTTACTCTGGTCTTCCAGGGGCTTACGCTATCTGAACATGGAACCACAACCTGGAGACTAGGGATTGCTAATGAAATAGCTCACCACGTAAAATTGCAGGCTGGACCTGGTGAAGAGGACTTAGTGGATGAAACCCATCTTCCCCAAGTTTAGATGTTTAACAGCTAAGAGAGGTAAAACATCCTGGTTCATCTGACCAGTGCTAGGTGCCCGTCTAGGAGGAAATGCATCAGGCACTTTGGAAGCCCCTCAGGCAGAATTTTTCCATCCTCAGTGTCACATGGATGTGGCAGAACTCGCTGGTTCTCTTCATGAGGATGCATGCCACAGCAGTCTCCAAAGGAATTCCTACCTTAACTAGGTTTATTTGGAAGGTCTACTTCTAAGTAAGGGAGAAATCTTTAGCAATCTTAATTCATCTGATAAAAATGACACACTCCAAAGAGTACCATACTAGTAAAACAGCATGGATATTTTGGATTAGACTTAAAACCAAGCTTTTCACTTCATGTGAAAATTAAGAGGTCCTTGTCCTTGGCCCTACATCTCTTGCAGGGATACAGAATGATCCCTCATAGAATACACAGCTACACAGCTTATGAATTTTAGTCAGTTCTGTAACAGGACAAATTCTAGAAAAAAATAACTTTGATGAAAACTATTTTTTGTCTAAGAAACTCATTTAAATATGAAATAATTCTCTAAAAAATATACTGAGTCAGTAATCATGCTATGCATTTTTAATATAGATTTCTAAACTGCTTTGCCAAACTTTAAGTTTTAAATATGCATTCTTTCAAAGAGCAGGCAGAGATGATCCATTTGACTGAATTCTATCAATAAATACATAATACCAGCAAGTGTCTGAAGCAAGCTCCCCATGGTTTCTCTGCAATCTGCAGACAACTGCATGTTGGCTCTAAACTGGAGAATCAACAGAGCACAGTTAACTCCTAAGCTACATGTGCCTTTAGAGTGAGCAACCAATCCTCCGTTCTGTGTGACCACTGGAGAAGCCTGTACCAGTTGCTCAAGCTACAGCTGTTAATTGCAGTTGCTAATTCTGAAGCATCAGAGGAATAACAAAAAAAATAAGATCTGCAGTCACCTCCTAAACTCTGCTTCTTTTGAATCAAAACAGTATTTGGGATAGCAGAACTTCTATCTTGTATCTTCAACAGGAAAAGAATCCATAACTTAAGAATCTGTTCTCAGCTATCATTGACTTTAATGGACAATCGCCTAGGAGAAAGTTATCTAATTGATTAAAAAACAGCTAATTTTTAAGTCCACATGGGCTTTCTTAACACTATCTACTTACTTAATAAATGGCAAAACCTATGGATCCATGTATCACATTTTAGGCCCATCCCCAACTAAAAATTCATCCAGTCTTAAAATGGAAACACTCCGTGACTTAAGATGTTTGGCATCTTTTAATACAGGTCAGATGTAACACAAATTCCCCTCCCCTGTATCTAAGAGTATCCTAGTAAATGTCGGTAGGAACAGAATGAATAACAGGCACTTCAGCTTAAACACCTGCAGAAGATGGTTCTAGACAGACTGATGTTGGTTTCATCTCCCATGTGAGTGGTTAAAGGATGAAGGTATGGTTATTTATATCCTGATTGGAAGTCTGGGAAAAATGAGTTCTACATTGTTTTAGAAAATAGTAACCATTCAGTCATTAAAGTTGTCATTATAGATGCATGTGTATCATCAGGACTTCCAGACAGAAGTGAAACCATAAACATAGAGCATATGTAGGATTTCAGAAGTGAGTATCCCTATATAGAATCATATAATCATAGAATAGTTAGGGTTGGAAAGGACCTTAAGATCATCTAGTTCCAACCCCCAAACATGGGCAGGGACACCTCCCACTAAACCATGCCACCCAAGGCTCTATCCAACCCAGCCTTGAACACCGCCAGGGATGGAGCACTCATAACATGCCTGGGCAACCCATTCCAGTGCCTCACCACCCTTACACTAAAGAATTTCTTCCTCATATCCAATCTAAACTTCCCCTGTTTAAGTTTGAACTCATTATCCTTTGTCCTATCACTACAGCCCCTAATGAAGAGTATTTCCACAGCATATACGTGCAGCTTCTCACATAAGATCCACTACTACAACCAAGAGAACATAGAAGGCAGAGTAACTTGTTGGTATGAGTAAGCGAAGGACTAAATTGGTACCAGTCAGATGTATTCAGGGGATTCACCTTCATTAAAATGTATACAGCTACAGTCTTCTCCCCCCTCCTTTCTTTTAAAAACTACTTCCTTCAAGTATTCCACTGGATTTGGACCTGCTGCCTAAAAGTTTCTCTTATATCCTTTCTCTTAGAATAAAGCATACATGAGATACAGCAACACAAAGATCTTTCAAAAGAGCGAGGAGCAGGCCAAACAGACACTATACCTGGCACAGATCGCCTAGTCCAACCTCCCTGCCATGGAGGTCCTTCACTAGAAGAGGCTGCAAAAAACCCCATCCAACCTCACCTTAAACACTTCCAGGGAGGGGGCATCCACTTCCCTGGGCAACAAGTTCTGGTGTCTCATCACCCTCACTGTAAAAAATCTGGGTGACGATATTCAAGTACTTAAGCAATTTAACAACTGGAGGTATTTCTTCACTAAAAACAGACTTTACAAATGTAAAGTGAAGGGAGCAGGTTTATGTGGACTTTAAAAGAGTAAGGCTGTATTTTGAAAATAAGCTGTTGCTATGAGTTGAAACATTCTGGTACATTAAACACCTTTTAATGCACAAAAACTCCACAAGTTTTCTCTTGCTGAGTTTTTGCTAAAGCTATTTTTTAGCTGGTGGACTTTGAACTCAGAACTCATCAGGAACACTTCAATTCCCTTTCTTTCTAATAAATATAAGAGGCCGTCTTCTATTACTGGAATGTCTGGTAATTACACAAGTTCATCCATGTTCTGTATACTGATTTTAGAAACTAATCCGAAGTTGACAATAAGTGAATCTTGAGATGACAAAAATACACAAGAATCAAAATAAAGATAGTGATGCAGATTCTTCTGCAGCACACTTAAAAGTCACCTGAAGGCCACAAATCTTCAGTTCTCTTTAACTTACTTTCTCTAATACTGTGTAACCTTTTCAATAATTTCTGTGTGGATGGGAACATGCACCCTGAAACCCAAGTGTGGACTATTCTCCATTTGCATAGAACCAGATTATAACTACAAAGTCTGTTTAGAGGAAGAAAGCAGTAAATGAACAAATCTAGAAAAGTTTTTTAGCATTTGTCTCCCCATATAGGTGGCTGCATAAACATTGTATTTTGCTTTGGTAAAGATAAATGAACTAAGTCTTGCACTTCAAATGAAGCAGCGACACACAGGTTACTGTCTGATACTCTTACCTGGAGAACACACTGCCATGGCCAAGTCTTGATACAAATAGTCAAAATTCCAGGCTCTGAAAAAGTCCCCAACCTCCTCATCAAGAATTAATCTCAGGCTGAACCACAGAATCAACTGGGTTGGAAAAGGCCTTTAACATCATCAAATCCAACTATTACTCCAGGACTGCCAAAACCACCACATAACCATGTCACTAAGGGCCTTATCTACATGTTTTTGTAACACTTCCAGGGATGGCGATTCAACCACTTCCCTGGGAAGCCTGCTCTAATGCCTAACTACCCTTTTGGTGAAGTAAGTTTTACTAATATCCAGTTTAAGCCTCTACTGGCACAGCTTGAGGCCATTTCCTCTTGTCCTATCACTTCTTACTTGGGAAAAGAGACCAGCCACCTCCTCACTCCATCCTCCTTTCAGGCAGTTGTAGAGGCTGACATGGTTCCCCCTGGGCCTTCT
>JAOEHY010013207.1:0-22388 GCA_025447955.1 Psilopsiagon aurifrons | reverse complement strand
GGTGAGGCACTGGAATGGGTTGCCCAGGGAAGTTGTGAATGCTCCATCCCTGGCAATGTTCAAGGCCAGGTTGGACACAGCCTTGAGTGACATGGTCTAGTGGGAGGTGTCCCTGCACATGGTAAGGTGTTGGAACTGGATGATAATAAGATCCTTCCCAACTCTAACTGTTCTATGATTCTTGTAGCAAGGGGCCTAAACCTGAACAGAGGATTCAAGATGTGGCTTCACCAGTGCCCAGTACAGGGGAACTGTCACTGCCCTCTCCTGCTGGCCACACTTGCGACAGAAGCCAGGGTGCTGTTGGCATGCACAGGGACCCTGCCTTACCATCATGCTAGAGGGGTAGTGAACACCTGAAGCTCTCCCTCTGAGCCAGTGCAGGAGAAAGGCAGTGGGATTTGCCCTAAAATGTGGCTTGTGGCACACCGTGGTGCTTTGCTGCCTGTTAAGGTTTGCTTTGGTCACCGAGAGGTTGGTACCCCAAAAGCTGCTGCTGTGCAGAGGCTGCCCCGGAGCTGAGAGGTGTTCCACTTCCAGCTTTGTGCTGTGGGGCTGCTCCAGCATGGGGAGAGTCCACTTGTAACACGGCAAAGGATGCGCAACCCCTTTGTCTGGGATGGCTTCTGCACATAGAATGAGGCTATGGGTCCCCCACTGCTGACACACCTTTGTGAGGTGGCAGTTGAGGCTCTGTCATGCTCTTGGCTGTCAGTGATAGGAATGTTTTGAGGAGCTGCTTTAGTCTATGTTTAGTTTCTGCTCTTATCTAAAATCTTGTGCCAGTCAGAACAGCTTCCTCTGACTTCATCCTTTTATTTGTTCTTTATCTCAGTACAGTCAGTTGTGCTAGCAATGCTGTGTGCAAGGAACTCTGTATCTCTAAACCAGCACATCTTGCTTCTGCCAGGAATTCAAGAGCAGAGATAGGCTCATCCTCTCACACTGCAGACATTTCATTGCTGCTTTTGAAAAAGGTACCATAAACCGGCTTTGGAATAACACTTCGGCTATGCCATTATGCAAGATGTTGCCATTTAGAACTCCACCCAAAGAGTATTGGTTACAGACAGGAGTAAAACACGGAGGAAAAACCTTTACATGACTGTACATATGCGCAGGTCTTGACCTTGTGGAATGGCCCCTGCAAGAGGAGGGCTTGGCTTTCCCAAAGGTCGCCCCCAGTCTTGCTCCTGCAGCTCCTTATCTTTGAAATAGGCATGTTGGTCCTGCAGATCTGCCTGCTCTCCTTTCTCCTGGTTCTCCACCCTGCAAAGATGAGGGTAAACCTCACTGCCCTGGGCACAGGGTGCAAAGCTGACCAGGGAAGCAAGAAGAGGGGTGCCTGTGGGCCCTCCTGGAGGACAGAGGTCCTTTCCCTTGATGAGGTTTGCTGCTCGGGGCTGTGCAGGTCACTATGGACGTTCCTGTGGCTTCACTTTGCCATGTAAAGCTGCAAGCAGCTCTCCTGGGGAGTGAATGGGTTTGGGATGGGTTGCAGCATCGGGGAATGCACCCAGAAAGCACCTGGGCAATAGCCCCAAATTTTTTGTCTCCATCGGACCGGCAAGCATGAGGAAATGCCTGTGCCTGCGTTGGCTCTTAACAAATGATCTTTGTTGGCAGGTTACCGCGCATTCACCGAGGCCAACGATGGAAGCATGTGCCTGGCCATGGAATACGGAGGAGAAAAATCACTCTGTGACTTGATTGAAGAAAGAAGTGCAAAACGGTTGGGTCCTTTCCCTGCTGCCACTATCTTCAAAGTTGCTTTGAGCATGGCGAGGGGGCTGAAGGTGTGTTTAGTGTTAAACTGTAGCTGTTTTGTGTGGAATCGTACACGCTGGGGACACTGGAATAAAGGGATTTGGTGCGCTGTGCCAGCAGATGCAGAGCAGATGCTTGGTGGTGTTTCTTTCACCAGGGTGCTGTACAGTGTGAAAACTGAGTCCTGAGGCTTGAGATTGAAGTAATACAACGAGAGATGCAACAAGTGGTTTTATTGTGAATGTTCTGCTGCCCTCCCCTGGGGCTACCCACTGTCCTGGCTTGCAAGCCAGGTGAGGAGGTTGGCTGCTGGCTCTTGCATCCTTATTGGCAACCAAGGCAGCTGCAGGGAGCTGGTCTTGGCACAGAAATTGGTTAACTGATGCCTGTGGCTGCCAGCTGCTGCCACTGAGGTTGTGTATAGGGGTAAAAGGTGGGGAAATGAAGACTAAACCACAGCATGGCTTCTGAGCCTCTCCTGGTCTGTGCCAGTGCTCAGGGTAAAGTACAGGCACTGTGACAGTGAGTCCTGTGCTATTCCTGCCGAGGACATGTAGCTCCAAGCTCCCAGGATAACACAGACCTGCACTTGGCCATCACCTAAGTGCTTTGCACCCACTCTCAAGGGCTTGTTGCTTGAGGTGCTTCTCACAGCCTTTCACTAAAAGTCAGCAGTAAGCCTCCAAAAGTGTGCTGGGTGGAAGAAACTTCATTTTACTTTATGAGTGTTAAGGGAGGTGTTGACCCATCTTTGAGATTAGTTTAAAGCTAAATACATTAAATATTTAGGAAGCTGGTGCTTTGCTGTCCAAATCCAATGGCGCTTCCTGCCTCTCCGCAGATGTAAGTGGGTGTTAACAGGTTCTCTCTACCTCCTAGTATCTGCACAACGATAAGAAGCTGCTCCATGGAGATATCAAGTCTTCCAATGTGGTCATTAAAGGTGACTTTGAAGCCATCAAGATCTGTGATGTGGGAGTGTCCCTGCCCCTGGATGAGAACATGACTGGTAGGTTGGGCTGCTGGATGCTTAGTGGCTGCTTGAGGTTTGCTCCAGGAGCAGAGGGAATGCACTTGCCCTCCTGTGTCCATGGAGAGAAAGACTGGCAAGTTGTTGACACCCTGCACTGGGGGAAGGGGATATCTGGAAGGTCCAGCTTTAATTCTTTAGACCTGTGATGTCCACCTTGTGTCCTGCTGTGCTTGTACACGGACACAGGATGCTGGATCAGGCCCTGCTAGACCCAGCTGAAGAGATGCTCTTGCCAGGGGAACAAGTAAATGAATCTTTCTCGTAGGGCTAGAAGGAAGCACAAGCCAAGTGTGAGTGTTATAAAGACTTCATGTAAACGAGAAGCAGATGTCTAATGGCGTCGTGGCTTGGCTGTGAGCAGCGGGAATGTGTTTGGGTTAATTACAAGAATGGTTTTCTCTGCCGCTTTACACAGCGCTTGGGCCTGCAACAGCCTCGTAATTTATAAAGCTGCTCCATTACATTTTTATTAGTGGCTCTTCCCTTTTATAAGGAGCAAGAGAGCTGGAGGCAGCGCCCAGCGTAATCTCCTGGAGAGGAGCATGGCTCAAGTATCAGTTTCTGGGCTGGTTGAACAGGAAGAAGTCCTCTCCACCCAGCACTGATTTTGGCTTTGCCTCCTCTTGGTCTTGAGGAGACAACAGGCACCCAGCAACAGTGAAAGAGCCAGTCTCTGCCAAGGATTAAAGTGCAACAGCCCATGAAGCGTTGAAGGATTTTGACATTTGCTTGTTGTTACAGGCAGGGCTTTGACAATCCGCCCCATGAGACAAAAGTTTCTTAAACAGCTTGAGATTGCCAATAGCTTAGGAGAGTGGGGAGAAATGTGGGACCTCCTCTTGGGAGTGGGGTGAAAAGGACTGGGTCAGAGATAGTGCGGCCTCTGTCAGGCTGAGAGCTGGTTGCTTCAGCTCTCCCAAGGCAAATTAAAATCAAGGAGGCATTAAATTGAACAGTGATGAGAACTGAAGAAAACAGCATCCAGCTCTGGGGCCCCTGACGTAAGAAGGACGTAGAGTTGTTGGAGTGAGTACAGAGGAGGCCATGAAGAAGTTCTGCGGGCTGGAGCATCTCTGCTATGGAGACAGCCTGAGAGGCTTTACAAGGGCCTGCAGGGAACAGGACAATGGAGAATGACTTTAACCTGACAGAGGGGAGACTGAGATGGGATCTTAGGCAGAAGTTGTTCCCAGTGAGGGTGCTGAGGCCCTGGCACAGGCTGCCCAGAGAAGCTGTGGCTGCCCCATCCCTGGCAGTGTTCAAGGCCAGGTTGGACAGGGCTTGGAGCAACCTGGTCTGGTGGAAGGTGTCCCTGCCTGTGGCAGGGTTTGGAACTGGGTGAGGTTTGAGGTCCCTTCCAATCCAAACCATTCTGTGATCCTATGATAAGGTGATGGTTCAGTTCTCTGTATGGCCTAAGACCTCATGGAGGTTTCTCTGCAGTTCCCAGTGTGCGTTGCTGGGCCTGCAGTAGAGAAACATAAGCGCCACTGGGTCTGGCACTTCTGCAGAGCAAGATGCAGGTCATGGGGGATTTGAGACTATGCAGTTGTGAAAGAAAATATGGGTTCAGGCTCCCAGAGGATCCTGCCCTGTGGCTTTGGCACACCTGAGCTGACTGACAGGCTAACTCCCTGCTGTGTTGAGCTGTGACTGCATCTCACAGTGTTTGTGAGTCCTAGCAGAGACTCGAGCCATGTCTTTTCCTTTCAGTGAGTGACCCTGACATGTACTACATTGGCACTGAGCCCTGGAAGCCTAAGGAAGCTCTGCAGGATGATGGCATCATCACTGACAAGGCCGACATCTTCCCTTTTGGGCTGACGCTCTGGGAAATGATGACCCTCTCCGTGCCCCACCTCAACTTGGGCGATGAGCCTGATGATGAAGGTTTGTTTCCATATCTTGCTGGTGAGCAAATTCTGCTCTTAGGAATGCCATCCTCTCTGAGGAGGACGATTTTTACAGTGTGTTAGTATCCCCACAGAGCTAAGTCTCCCTCAGGTGCCATCTGAAGGGCTTTGCAGTCATCTGTCTGCACCAGTCGCATCTCCCAGGCATGCTGGGAAGCTCACTGAGGAATTTGCTGCAGCACAGTTGCTCAGCACTAGCCCAAGGCCACTTTTAACTTAATCCAAAAAAGAAGTTGATAAATGATGGTAACTAGTAATTGCAGACCAGCTGCTAGTCTAACAGGTCACCTTGACCTTCAGCTGCTTGTCAGCACAGAGAGGTAGGCTTCAAAATTGTCCCTGAGCTGGAGGGCTGCTCCCCTGAGAGCTGTGTAGTGCTGTCAGCCATGTTCCAGGTCCATCCTACATCCATGCAGCACAGGAGTGATCGTCCAGGCTGTAGCTGTGTGGTGAGTGCTCTTGAGATGCCACTAAAATGATGTGGCCAGAAAATACCTAAATGACATCATGCTTGAAATGGTACACAAGAATATTTGAGCCTTTTGGAAAAGAGAAACTAAACCAAATGTGCCGTGCCATGGCCAGTGTTAGGGTTGCAAATATCCTCTCTGCACTGATGAAGCATGGGGGAAGCAGGAGGAGTTACTTTGGGCACCTCCTGTGTGTGTGCCCTTGAGGATTGGCCATAGAATTACAGAATCATTCAGCTGAAGATCTTTAAGATCACTGATTTCAACCATTAACCCAGCAATGCCAGGCCCACCACTAAACCATGTTCACAAGTTTTATACATCTTTTAAATACTCCCAAGGACAGTGTCTCCCTGGGCAGACTGTTCCAGCGCTTGAGAACCCTTTCAGGAAGAAATTCTTCATCATATCCAGTCTAAACCTCCTGTGGTACAACTCGACACAATTTCCTATTGTTCTAGCACTTGTTACTTGGGATAAGAGACCAGCCTCCATCTTGCTACAGCCTCCTTTCAGATAGCTGTAGAGAGTGAGAAAGTGCCCCCTAAACCCCCAATTCCCTGGACTGAACACCCCCAGTTCCCTCAGCTGCTCCCCATCAGACTTGTTCTCCAGCCCCTTCAGCAGCTTTGTTGCCCTTCTCTGGCTCTGCTCCAGCACCTCAGTGTGTAGTGAGGGGCCCAGAACCAAACACAGGATTCAAGGTACAGCCGCACCAGTGCCAGTACAGGTGAATGATCACTGCCCTGGCCCTTCCTAGCCCCACTATTGGTGATATAGGCTGGGATGCTGTTGGCCTTCTTGGTGACCCTGTTATTCAGTTACACGGAGCAGACAATGCAGAGGGGAGCAGACTGGATGGGCAGAGGGTGCTATTGCTGTCTGCAGGCAGAGTTGCACACTGGAGCACCCCAAAACGAAAAATCTTACAGGCTGTGCTAGGAAAACTCCTCTTGCCAGAGCCATCACGTTGGCACGGCCCCACGGGCTGCCTGTGTTTTCTAACTGCATCTCCAGGCTGCAGAGCTTTTTCCCAGCCAGATCTGCATGGGTGACTCAGTTATTCTGCTGGGAGAAAGAGGGTAGATGCAGCCTCAAACTATGTGATATAAACCAAACAGAAAGTAATGATGTATCCCAGGCGGAAATTATTGCTAACAGGAATAGCAAAGCTGACATGAAGGTCACATCCCACTGCACACCTGCAAGGGCAAGACTTGGGGATACTGATGGATGGAAAGCTAGACATCATGTGGTAGTGTGCGCTTGCAGCCCAGAAACCAACCATGTCCTGTGCTACATCACCAGCAGCATGAGGGCATTTTCCCCCTCTGCTCCTCTCTAGTGAGATCTCTCTGCAGTCCTGTGTCCACCTCTGGAATCCCCAATACGTTAAAGGACATGGAGCTGTTGGAGTAAATCCAGATGAGGCAACAAAGATGCTCCAAGGGATGGAGCACCTCTGCTCTGGAGACAGGCTGAGAGAGCTGGGCTTGTTTAGCCTGGAGAAGAGAAGGCTCCAGGGAGACCTTAGAGCACCTTCTAAGAAAGCTGGAGAGGGGCTTTGGACAAGGGTCTGTAGGGACAGGAGAAGGGGGAATGGCTTTAAACTGACAGAGGAGAGATTGAGATGAGCTCTTAAGAAGTTGTTTCCTGTGAGGGTGCTGAGGCCCTGGCACAGGGTGCCCAGAGAAGCTGTGGCTGCCCCATCCCTGGCAGTGTTCAAGGCCAGGTTGGAGAGGGCTTTGAGCAACCTGGTCCAGTAGAAGGTGTCCCTGCCTGTGGCAGAGGGTTGGAACTGGATGAGCTTCAGTGTCCCTTCTAACCCAAACCCTTATGTGATGGATGAGGGGGAGTAAAGCTTCATGACTTTGCCACCTTCTTGTCCAGATGAATCTTTCAACGAAGACTCCTTTGATGAGGAAGCATACTACAACGCCCTGGGAACACGCCCAGCCCTCAACATTGATGAACTGGATTCATCCTACCAGCACATGATCGATCTCTTCTCTGTCTGCACCAGTGAGGACCCCAAGAAGCGTCCCTCAGCCACATGCATTGTGGAAGTCCTGGAGGCAAGTCTGGCCTAGGAGTAAAAGCATCTGATTCCTGTCGCTCAGGGATTAAGTTAGAAGAAAGAGTTAGTCTACTCCTGCAGTGTTTATCCTTCTAGTATGTGAAAACTGTTCTATGTACTTAAACACAGAGCCTAAACTCTTTAAACACTAACCCCTGTTTTAAGGACATCTGAGGCAACTGGGGCGGGGCTGGCCCTGCTGTTACAGCAATCCCCCCCCATGCAGCTACATGCTCTGTGCAACAGTTTTCCTTTAATTGTTGTATTAAAGGTGTTTTCTAACCCTTTCCCTCATCTGTGTTGAATTAATAGTTCTGTGACTAAGATGTTAATAATAAATGTATTTTAGTTTATCTGAGGGTAAAAGTGGTGGTTTTTCTCTCTTAAAGAGCAGGTGTGTGACTCTACCAGCTATGTGCAAGCCTTGGAGGGCTCTTGTGTAAAGTATTTGTGCTCCCAAGGTGGTTGGGGGCAGCAGCTCACAGGTAGCAGCGTGTTTCCAAGGGAAAGGAGCTGCCTGCTCAAGGAAAAGGTTTTACTGACACAACAGGCTGGAAAAAGAGGGTGTAAGATCAAGACAAAAACCACACTTCCTACTCTTCTGTACATAAATTTACTAGCTGCTTGTACTGAGGCTCCTACCCCAGACAAAGCCCTTTACCACAAAGCACTCAGAATTACATACCCAGACATAAAGAAGAGCAATCTTTATATTAATTAAACCTTTCAACAAAATTAAGTTATCTGTAATAGAATTCAGTTTTAAAAGAAACAAACCCACCTGAAATCCAAGCAGGGTTGCACTAAAATCTAACACAACTCTGTACACAAAGTGACCCTCTCCCCTTCACAGGGGAGGAAGAACTAGCGCTCAGCAGGAAAACAGCATCTGGCCAGGTAACGTTAAAGCGTTACTTTAGGCCGCATGAATTATCTTGGGTGGTTTCAACAAACCCCAACTTGAAATCACCAAGTTGAATCAATTGTTACAAATGAAGTTGTAAACGAGGAAGTTGGGGGTCCGGCAGTATTTCGTGGCAAACAGCTTGCCATCCGGCGTTGGGTCGGAGAAGGCGATTTCCTCAGTGCTCAGGTAGCAGCCATACATGAATGTGCTCCTGAAAGAGAGCAGAGCTATCAGCACATGGCAAACCTGCTGGCTGCTTCACCCAATTCCTGAAACACCCACTGGTGTTTCCCCCCCTTTTCTCTGCTGCAGGGAGCTGTTAGTGCTTCACTTTGCTTTCAAACCAGCAATCAGTGCAAGATGCCAGTTTGTTCGTGGATTCTGGTGTAATCAGAAGTCAGTTTAAAATGAGGAAGAAGGATAATTTAAGATCACATACAGGCAGAAAACCCACATGTGCAGTTCTGTATGAGAACCCAGAGGTTTTGGTTCAATATCTTGGAACTGTTCACCATGGGAGCACGAGGACTCTTGGGGGCACTCACAGTCAGAATCATTGAATCACAGAATGGTTTGGGTTGGAAGGGACATTAAAGCTCATCCAGTTCCAATCCCCTGCCATGGGCAGGAACACCTTCCACTAGACCAGGTTGCTCCAAGCCCTTCCAACCTGGCAGGTCCTGTGGGGCTGGAAGGTACCATGTCACAGAAGTAGCACATCAAACACCAACCACAGGAGAAAGCAAGGGCTGAACATGGGCTGATGAATTTTCAGAATACTGAGCACAGATACACTCATGTATGATGTATATATTTATATGTACTCATAGACTTCATACGTCTGTACTTTATACACAGATAGGGAGCAGATACAACAGAGAAGATAGGTGCTGCCACAGGCGCTTGGACTCCCAAGCTCAGCCCCAAGGCAGCCCATAAAAACTTCCCTTCATTAGTAAGTCTTCCTCCCAGTTTGCTCTGAGCTTGAAAAGCTCAGAATTTCCTGCCTGGAAAAATGTCAAGTGTTTTGGCCCATCAAATTATCCAGTAAAAAAAAAAGAGATATATTTCCCTCCCCAACAAGCAGCATCTCTTGGAAAACCAGTCTGTGTAGCTCTGCATCCCGCTTGTACCCAGCACTTAACGGCTTGGCCCATGCTTCTGTCGGATTTTAAATCATTTAAATATCAGATATACATAGAAATCTGTCCACACGATACCCTTCCACTGCAAAGTGGGGATTCCAGACTTGCCCAGCAACACACCTTTCTTCTTTTCCTTAAGTTCCGTCTCACCACTTCTTGCTGCAGCCGTTGCTTTTCCCTCCACAGGGATAAACCCCAGCCAGGACCCCACTGCTCCATACCTGACCACGTCCACCATGCGCCGGGCAATGCCCTTCCCACGCCTGGGGCCGAACACCCAGATCCTGCTCACACCGCAGATGGCAGGTTCCGGCTCTGAGGAGCAGTGCCAAGCCCGCTGTGGCTGCAGCGTGTCCTGTCCCGGTGATCCTGGCGTGGATCCTGGCTCACAGAGTACCCGGAAAGCCTGCATGGATGAGCAGAGGCATCATTCCCGAAGGATGCATGGACGTTCCTGTGCTCCCAGCCTTTCCTCCAGCTCTCCTGTGAGGCAGGACACCACACACAACCTCACCTGAACCAGGGGCAGACACTCACTGCAGCATCAGCCATGCAAACCCAGCTAACTGCTGCCAGCACTCCCCGGATGAAAGTACAGGCTTTTCCTTCAGTTCCTTTTTCTTTTCTTGTTTTACGGATAACTCTTTTATTTATTTCCCTAGTTTTATTCCCCCCCCGTGCTAAGCTGGGATTTCCAATATGCAGCCTTAGGCCAACAGCCCTTGTTAACAGGCTGCAACTTTCTAGAATCACAGAATGGTTTGGGTTGGAAGGGACCTTAAAGCTCATTCAGTTCCAACCCCCTGCCACAGGCAGGGACACTTTCTACAAGACCAGGCTGCTCCGAGCCCCATCCAACCTGGCCTTGAACACTGCCAGGGATGGGGCAGCCACAGCTTCTCTGGGCAACCTGTGCCAGGGCCTCAGCACCCTCACAGGGAAGAACTTCTTCCTAAGATCTCATCTCAATCTCCCCTCTGTCAGTTTAAAGCCATTCCCCCTTGTCCTGTCCCTACAGGCCCTTGTCAAAAGCCCCTCTCCAGATTTCTTTTCAGCCCCTTTAGGCACTAGAAACTGCTCTAGGGTGTCCCCAAAGCCTTCCCTTCTCCAGGTCGCACAAGCCCAGCTCTCTCAGCCTGCCTCCATAGCAGAGCTGCTCCAGCCCTCAGAGCATCTTCATGGCCTCCTCTGGACTTCCTCCAACAGCTCCACGTCCTTCTTATGTAGGGGCACCAGAGCTGGATGCAGCACTGCAGAGGGGGTCCCACCAGAGCAGATAAGAATCCCTTCCCTCGACCTGCTGGTCACGCTGCTGGTGATGCAGCCCAGGACACGGTTGTTTCCTGTGCTCAAGCGCACACGGCTGGTTCATGGGGAGCTTCTCATCAACCAACACCCCCAAGTCCTTCTCAGGGCTGCTCTCAATCGAGACTCCCCCAGCCTCTGTTTGTGCTTGTGATTGTCCTGACCCAAGTGCAAGACCTTGCACTTGGCTTTGTTCACCCTATTATTAGCCTCCAGTATCACTCTCTCTCATACAATTAGTATCATGTACCTGCTTGATGGATTCAGCAACTAAGCACCCAACAACCATCTTCTCATTGGCCACAAACAAGTATATTTTAGTCTTGGCTGGGCAGCTCAAAGAAACTTGTTTAAATCCCAATTCGTTATCAACAATCTCTCGCACATCTTCTGCCTAAGGCAATAAAACCAAAGAGAGAGGAACACATTAAGTACTAACACACATATTCTTTTGACTGTGTGTGAAACCTGCC
Organism: Psilopsiagon aurifrons; assembly: GCA_025447955.1. Classification (NCBI taxonomy): domain Eukaryota; kingdom Metazoa; phylum Chordata; class Aves; order Psittaciformes; family Psittacidae; genus Psilopsiagon; species Psilopsiagon aurifrons. Next base: position 11,298 of record JAOEHY010013207.1, on the reverse strand, counting down.
AGAAAAAGGGTCTCATTCCCCCAAATAATCCTGTTTCTTCACAAGGTCAGGCTTCACAATGAAGCTGTGAAATGCTCTGCAGCTCCCCACCATACTGAGGGCTCTCACTGCACACATAGCTAGTGTGGCATAGATATAGAGGCCACACTACATAAATATGGGGTTTTTTTCCCCTAAAATAAACAGAAGCACTTTAGAGCAGTTTTTAAACAAAGTGCTTCCCCACTCCACAAGAGCCTTCTAACTGTAGATAATATTCAAGAACAGTCTCTCTGTGCCATAATCCCTCTACGCCTGCCCTTCACCCCAAGTCAGGTAGGGGAAAGGACTGGGTTATGGTGGTCATGTAAGAACAAGAGCTCCAGCGCAGGGAGCAGGGTGAGGGAGGGGTCAGGGCGGGTGTTCCCAGCAACCCGGACTGCTGCCACAACCCCACTTGCCTCTCCTGTTTACCCCGTGCACTGGCAAAAGATGCATGATCAAGCACTGAGGTTGTTCTGGGAGCTGAGCCAGCAGAAAGCTGATCTACAACATAACCCCCCAAAATAAACAAACAAGTACCTTCTTGACGGCATATTTTGGGTCATCTGGAAGAATCAATACAACTTTCCCATCCCAGAACTCTGCCACAACCCGTTCTTTCTTCCAACCCTGCCACACAGGGGGAAAAAAAAGCCAAACAACAAGTTAGTGGTCTAGCAAAAGAGAGGAAGTGATTCAGCGAAGGCTCTGGCAGATGAAGCTGTAATCTGACCTGCTGGGGCTTTCAGGAATAAAGTCAAGTCACATTCATCAAACTAATGAAGGCAGACAGTCGCTGGATCTGCACAACTTGCACTTTAACCTCCCCTCTGGATGACAAACCCTTCGCCTGTGGCTTCCTGGCTATGGCACATCTCCTCCCCTGCCTTCCCCAGCCGAGCTGCGAGTGCAGCCATTGCCTTACCACATATCGGAGGCCCTCGAGGAATCTCTCATGGTGCTGGATGTGCTGGGCTTCATCCTCTGGGCTAGCAGCTGTGTAGATCATGCCACACGACTTGCAAACTATGGCTCCAAAATGCTTCTGACCAGCATCCTAGTGAGAAAGGGAGCCAGCTAAAATGCCTTGAAGCTGTTCAAAATCACGTTCAGCTTGAGAATGAGGTTGAGAATTGGTACTAGTAACAATCATCAAAGATTCAAGTATTCTTTTTCATAGAATCACAGAATAACAAAATGGTCTGGGTTAGAAGGGACCTTAAAGTCATTATCTAGTTCCTATCCCTGTGCCACTGGCAGGGATACCTTCCACTAGGGCAAGTTTCTTGTTTTCATTTGAGTTTGTGAAGAGAACAAAAAGCTTTTACTTGTTTGCAGAAAATTTGAACTACCCACCATGAATTACCCAGGGAACACAGTGAACATGTTATTCCGAACAAGCCTTGAAAAAGATTAGCAATATCCTCCCTGGGGAAACAATGTAGAAGAGCCCAACAAAAAAACAAACTAAAGGAAAACTCTGGATTGTCTTTCCATCAGTTATCTACAAATAACATCAGTTTTATCTCTTAGCACACAGGGAGGGGAAGAAAAGGAACTGAATGTCAGTTGTGCAAGCAGAGAGCAGAATGCTCTTTGGATGTCTAGTCACATGCAAGCAGCAGTTTGAGAATAGAGCTGCTGCAGTCCTGCATCCAGCTCTGGGACCTCAACATAAGAAGGATGTGGAGCTGTTGCAGTGAGTCCAGAGGAGGCCATGAGGATGCTCCATGGGCTGGAGCACCTCTGCTATGGAGAGAGGCTGAGAGAGCTGGGCTTGTTCAGCCTGGAGAAGAGAAGGCTCCTTTAGGGGACACCTTAGAGCAGCTTCCAGTGCCTAAAGGGGCCAACAAAAAAAGCTGGAGAGGGGCTTTTGCCAAGGGCCTGTAGGGACAGGACAAGGGGGAATGGCTTTAAACTGACAGAGGGCAGATTGAGATGAGATCTTAGGCAGAAGTTTTTCCTTGTGAGGGTGCTGAGGGCCTGGCACAGGGTGCCCAGAGAAGCTGTGGCTGCCCCATCCCTGGCAGTGTTCAAGGCCAGGTTGGATGGGGCTTGGAGCAACCTGGTCTAGTGGAAGGTGTCCCTGCCCGTGGCAGGGGGCTGGGAATGGATGAGCTTTAAGGTCCCATTCAACCCAAACCACCTTGTGATCCTATAATTAGTGAGGTGAGTTGAAGCCTGGTTCATTAAGGACTCCTTTCCTGCACTGACTGTTGCTGCAGCAGCTGCCTTCCCTTCCACATGTCCCACTTATTGGACATTTGAGGTTCCCTACAAGCACAGCACCTACAGCCCATCCCTCATGGTCACAGCCAGGCAGGGCTACAGCTCGTGGCTGGCCATGTGCGGGGTAGTAAGGGCTGCTGAGCATACATTGCTGCTTTCGTCTCAGCACAGGCACTCCTCTGGATTTCTTCCTTCCACAGGGACCAGTTTCCAAAACACTCAAAAATTTGTATCTGTGAGGTCTCAAATTTGACAGAAATCATGCAAACAGCTCAAAAGGTGCTAGAAAGGGCAGCTCAGCTGAAAAGAATGATCACATAAGCCCCATTCCCTCAGGAAACAGGCTTGAAAACATCTGCATGTCACCAAGTGAGAACAAATGGTTTACTAAAAAAATTACTCATTGCTGAGGGCATATGTTCTGGAAACCCACAGATGTAATGGCTGCACAACACAGGAGCCTCCGTAACACTGCTTCCTCCTGCTGCTCCATGAGCAGCGCACCACGCTGCGGGGCAACATCAGGAAGGCAGCCATGGAGCTGCCAAAGAGGGATGCTCATTGCTGCTCCCGTGCTGCTCTGGCTGATGCTCGCTGCTATGGTTGCAGTGCTGTGCTGACTCTGCTCAAACGGCAGGCTGGGAAGCCGTGGGAAAGGGAAGCTATCCAGCCAAATTCATTCCTATAGCATCCATACAGGCTTGGCTGAGTTTTCCTTTAGCTTTTTTTTTTTTCCTCTTTAATATCATGTTGCATAAATCTCTTCTGAACTCCAAAATGTAATAAAGCGTTAGTCCCAGCGAAACCATAACAATGTATTTCCTAGCTACTACCCTGTCCTAGCCTAGCGCTAACTGTGTTAATCACTGCCCTGTTACGGTCATTGCAGTGTGGTTGGTTTGAGGTTTACACATAAGAAAATGTACTTCTCAGTGAGCCTCAAGGCCTATTTCTTATGTCCTCGGCATGGAGAGGACCCAGCGTGTCCCAAGGGGAACCTTACGATGATCATCTGGTCGCTGGAGCGCTTGCAGAGTTCTTTTACTTTCTTGTTTTTCTGCGAGGTGTGAGATGTTTTTGCAGGTGGGTTGGATCCAAACGGAGGAGTCGCTTCATCCAGTGCAGCCTGTGTCCTGAAAATCATTTCAGAGAGAAGAAAGGCACCAGGTAACATAACACGTTGGACAGTGACTTTTACCACAGAACACCTCAAAGTAGGAAAGATGCAGCAAAGCTTCTCAACAGCCATGGTGCCAGCTCTTCTGGAGAAATGAGGGTAGGAGGGGGCTCTAGAAAGAGCTACGATTATGTCAGAAGTTAAATAACTCAATTAAGCACCTCTCCCACTTCCACAGCCACCCCATCTCCCAGATACTGAAAATTAAGCAGCTCCTTGAACAGTCAAGGAGATATACAACCGTGAAACAGAGGGCAAGGTTCACAAAGTGGAAATTGCAGGTGAAGAAACAGGTGCCCAAGCCACAGAATGGTTTAGGTTGGAAGAGACCTTAAAGCTCATTCAGTTACAAGCCCCTGTCATGAGCAGGGACACCTTTCACCAGACCAGGTTGCTCAAAGCCCAATCCAACCTGGCCTTGAACACTGCCAGGGATGGGGCAGCCACAGCTTCTCTGGGCACCCTGTGCCAGGGCCTCACCACCCTCAGAGGAAAGAACTTCTGCCTAAGATCTCATCTAAATCTCCCCTCTATCAGGTTAAAGCCATTTCCCCTTGTCCTGTCCCTACAGGCCCTTGGCAAAAGCCCCTCTCCAGATTTCTTGTCAGCCCCTTCAGGCACTGGAAGCTGCTCTTAGGTCTCCCCAGAGCCATCTCTTCTCCAGGCTGAACAAGCCCAGCTCTTTCAGCCTGTCTCTATAGCAGAGGTTCTCCAGCCCTTGGAGTGTCTTCATGGCCTCCTCTGGACTCATTCCAACAGCTCCACATCCTTCTTATGTTGGGGGCCCCAAAAGCTGGACATGGGACTGCACACCACTAATGCCAGCCCTTCACGCCAGTACTCCTTCAGAGCAGGGAATCAGAGCATCTTAGGAAAGTCCTTGGTGCTGGGGCTGAGCCCTGCTCTGCCTTCTCACAGGACCATCCTCCCATAGACGGGACAGACCGAGCCGTGGCCAGGAGGAATTGCTCCTATTCAGATGTAGACATGGAGGATTTACATGACTTTTTACAGTGCAGGCTTCAACTACAAAGAAATAAGTTGTTAGGGATGACAATAATTGCAGTTTTTGTACCCTACCTTCAGGCTTCTATGCCTAAGGTGGCATTTCTTAAGCCATCTGAAAGCAGGAAATTGTAAGTGGTGAGCAGCAAATCTTAACATGGAATTAATTTACAGCTACACCAAACAATTTTATAGATATGGATACTAAGGAGAATTTCCAAAGCAGAGCCTTCACGGAGAAGCTTGTGCTCATCAGCTTCCCAGGAGACAACTGCAAATCCAAGACTGAGTTGCAGTTAATCACAAACACCAGGATTTCCACACATTCCAGGGTTCCACTTGCACCATGGAAGGTATTTGAAAAGCCACATGAGGAAGCAGAGCAAATATTGCAATCAGATCTCTCTTTCAACACTTCTGTGGCAGAGGACTACAGTAGCGCGACAAGTTTAGCAAAGTTTATTTTGGCTCTTTTCAGAGCAACTTTAAGTGGGGATTTTTATGTTCAAAATAAACTCAGAATGCTTTTATGGTTAACAAAGTACATCAAGAAATTGATTCAATACGGGAGAGGGATGTGCAGCCCTGGTTCCTGCATGCAAAACCAAGTCTTTTTTCCACTAGAGGCCGAAGTATGATGACAAAATAACTGAAGTAATAAGCTAATTGGAAACTCAGATACCAGGTTGTACAGTTACACCTGATGAGTAGAGAGTTCAAGTGCTTGCAAGTAATTTAGCAATACCATGCTTTTTATAGAATCAAAAAGCAAACTTCACAGGCTTGTGTTTCATTTACATCACACTAAATATCAAACACCACCTTGCAGGCTTAGAAAACACAAGCTCGGGTGAGCATGGGACAGTGGAAGAGAAACAGCTGCTTCCATAAATCATTTTCACCCATTTTTATTGCAACTTCTGTCTTGTCTCTGCTCTGGATCAACACTGCTGAGCATGTCGCTACCTAGTACTGCCGTACTCAAGTATCTCAGGTTAAGAAAGTCAGTGCAGAACAAACCACACCTGACCAGAAAGAATACCCATGTTCTTTAAACTCATTCTCAAACCAATCCCCCTCTGACACAAGGTTCGCTGTTTTTTATAGAATCACCAACTCCTAGAATGGTTTGGGTTGGGAGGGACCTTAAATCTCATCTCTTTCCAATCCCTGCCATGGGCAGGGACACCTTCTACTAGACCAGGATGCTTCAAGCCCCTGAGGTCCAACCTGGCCCTGAACACTGCCAGGGATGGAGCAGCCACAGCTTCTCTGGGCACCCTGTGCCAGGGCCTCAGCACCCTCACAAGGAACAACTTATTCCTAAGAGCTCATCTCAATCTCCCCTTTCTCAGTTTAAGACCATTCTCCCTTGTCCTATCCCTACAAGCTCTTGCCAGAAGCCCCTCTCTAGCTTTCTTGTCAGCCCCTTTAAGCACTGGAATATGTACAAATTCACAAGCAAAAAGTATTACAGACAGTAAGGAAGCATGTATTTCCTTATTCACAGGCTAGAATTCCTCTAAACCAACACAAATTTAATCTTTCAACTTCTCTTAAAAACAAGCAAACGAAAAACCAAACCAACACACCCCCTCTCCCCAACCAAACCAAGTCACCCTCAAACTTCCAAACCTTACAAAGACTGGGAGAAAGCTAAATCATTATATTAAGAATATGTATACTTAAAAAAATGAAGATTCTGCAGATAGGACATGTCTGATCATTCTTGGAGAGACTTTGCAAAGAGTAGCCTACCTTTTCTTGCTGGTGGGAGGTGAGCTGAATATGGGGTAGACAACAGCCTTTGAAGGAGATGCTGGAAAAGACAAGCAAAGTTATAGTGGTTTAGAATCCTTTTTAGCTGCAGAACACATTGATACATGGAAGCAAACATTCAAACACCAATAAGACTGCAAAATGACACACAACAGTGGAACTGAACTCCATATACAAGAGATTCAGAGAGTACTGGGAAGCTGTTGATACTGCAGGATAGAAAGATGTCCGTGAGTGGTAGCTAGCCATAATGCAGTCACCTTAAATGCATTGGAAGCGATGTTGATCAAGGTGTTCAGTGCTTTCCCCTGTCACATCAGAATTATGAATCAGAAATTTCTGCTGCAGTAGTTCAGGGCTTCCTTGGCTATTAATTAAGAGTATTAATCAAGCAGAAGTTTCCCCCATTTCCCATTATTTTGGCTAAGGCACCCTGAGCCTACAGCTTCTTCAACTCCAAGAAGTTGGGAAGTGGCAGGTCAGCCACTAGGTTGCAGCACGAGCTGCAAGTTTCCAGGTAACTTCACAAAGACTTCGGTAAGCAAAGCCAAAAAACACCCAACAAACAAACAAACAAACCTGACTAGCCTGGATTTTTTTTCTCCTCAAGGATAAAGAGTTCAGGTACTAGACTGCTTTACACCATCATATTTTGACCACGTTCACCCAGAGAAATCTTCCAGTCCCTAAAAGGGCTGAAAACAACCTGGAGAGGGACTTCCAACAAGGGCCTGTAGGGACAGGACAATGGGGAATGGCTTTAAACTGACAGAGGGGAGACTGAGATGAGATCTTAGGCAGAAGTTGTTCCCTGTGAGGGTGCTGAGGCCCTGGCACAGGGTGCCCAGAGAAGCTGTGGCTGCCCCATCCCTGGCAGTGTTCAAGGCCAGGTTGGATGGGGCTTGGAGCAATCTGGTCTGGTGGAAGGTGTCCCTGGCTGTGGCAGGGGGTTGGAACTGGATGAGCTTTAAAGTTCCTTCCAACCAAAACCATTCTGTGATTATATGATTCTTAGGAATTATAGAAACTTAGTAACATCTGCAAGCAGAAAAGTGGCTGTAACAGCCTCCAAAAAAGCACGCCATGTAAATCAACCTATTTCTAGGAAACTGTATATAATAGAAAGTATCTTGTTCACATCAGCAGTGGAAAAGATCATAAGGAGTCATGAAGACACTAATAAACAATAAAAAGCCTACAGATTCCTATAAACACAGGAGCTTAAATGGCCAAGACACTTCTTTGGAAAGGTTCCAGCAGGCAAATGCAGGTGATGTCTGGAAACATGATGGCAACAGCTTTATACACAGGTGGAAATCACAGCTAGAGGAGTCTTTTATGCAGAGCTAGAGATAGTAGGAAGAGCAGCAGCTCCAGGAGGGAGAACTTCACTCCTCAGGAGGAGGAGGCACAGAAAAGTGTTGTTCTTCAGTAACAGGCTTCACTACCTTCCAAAGAGCTGATAAATAAGTTTCCATGTGAAGCAAGGGGGTGGGGTGGGCTTTTTTTAACTCCAAAAAGTTCAAGAGTGCTGGTAATTTCTTCAAGAAACAGATTAAGACCAGATACGCCAGAATGAAGTGGAGCGAGACACAAACACAGCTAAATCGCAGCTTTTTTTCTCACTGGAAATTCAAGGAATCACAGAAGGAATAGAAACCAGGGGAGAGCAGAGCAGCAACACAAAGGGCTGAAAGCAGAAATGCCAGACTGCAAAGTGAGCTGCACATGGGGAGGCAGCGGCACCCTGCAACAGAAGAAAATCCACATGCTTTGCTACAAAAGAGGAGGAAACACTAAAACCAGATGACAAACAATGACAAGAACATGTAGTGCCTTTTCATTATAGTCATCAATAAAAGAATGAGTTGTGATGTGAGAGTCAGCGCAATTAAGACCAAAAGGAGATAAACTTCCACAGCTAGAGAAAGATGTCAAGGGCACACACAGATAAATTAGACCTTGACAGGCTCATAAGAATTGACTCAACCCAGGGCTGCTGGGACTCGGATGGAGAGTGCTGCCTATTTTTAAAAGGGAAAAATGGAGAAACCAGGAAATTAGGATAAAATAGCATGACCTCAGCTTCTGCAAACATACTGGCACATGTTAGTGCATACTTGGAAGATGAGACAGCAGGTAGAGGCCAACACATTATTTTGCTTTAATAAAAAATACTTCAGCAACATATCTTTTTTTTTTAATCACTTGTATTCCCAAGAGGAAAAATAATAATTATTGCTCATAATTTACTGCTGAAACAAGAAATCTAGAGTGGACTTGATTTGGTGACTATCAGGAGTAAAGCACAGTATGTGCTTCTATCTTTACAGGTAATACCTAGCACATAGGGGAATTTATGAGCTTAACTTTAAAGCATTCTTGCAGTGAAAAGGGTCAGAAAAACCAGGCTGAAATAAGGATAAGGGGAATCATCACACTTAGCCACAAGCCAGGGGGAAATAAGGCTTAGGGATCAACTCTCCAGGCAACAGCTGCATGGGTTGCTGTCTGCCTCCAACCAAAGGCAGCTCAGAAGGTTTCCTGTAGAAATACAGGTGTTTGTTGTCTGAGAAATAGATTAATTACTCCTTTCTTGGTAATTAGTTCTCACAAGGCTTAGAGGGAGATATCTTTGGGGGTACTATGCCAGGAAAGATGTGATTCGGTCTGGATAAAACAAGTAACAGTGTCAGATGCCTAAAACTCAAGATTGAAAAAGGAAAGTGGAATGAATCAGGGGAACAGCCTAGGGATAAAAGGGGCTGGGAAGGGGAGGGAAAAGAGAAGAGAATGCTCCAGGGAGACCTTAGAGCAGCTTCCAGTGCCTAAAGGGGTTACAAGAAAGCTGGAGAGGAACACTGTACAGACACTGTACAATAGGGGCCTCTAGGGACAAGACAAGAGGGAAAGACTTTGAACTGACAGAGGGGAGATTGAGATGAGCTCTTAGGCAGAAGTTCTTCCCTGTGAGGGTGCTGAGGCCCTGGCACAGGTTGCCCAGAGAAGCTGTAGCTGCCCCATCCCTGGCAGTGTTCAAGGCCAGGTTGGACGGGGCGCAGAGCAACCTGGTCTAGAGGAAGGTGTTCCTGCCCATGGCAGGGAGCTGGAACTGTATGAGCTTTAAGGTCCTTCCAACCCAAACATCTCTGTGGTTCTATGAAAAATGTGATCACTGGTTCCAAATGCAGGAATTTCCAAAATCTTACTGGGCTCTGTCATAAAGCAAAGGGGAAAGGCAGGTTAGATCTCAAAACAAAAACCAGTTCATACTGCTTGACACTCAGGTTCATCAGGGAGATGGCAGAATCTCCATCATTACTGCCCAGCTTATTTAAACACTATATTACAGGACAACATGGGAATTCAGTAGAACTGATCCTGCTGGAGAGAAGCAAGTAACATAGGGGACTTTTTAGAGTCTCTTCTGCCTCATTTCCCTACAGCAACAAGAGTCACAGAGCAAGAGAGGTATAATCCAGCTCACCTTGCTTATTCGCCTTCTGCAGAGACTGGCTTGAGGGAACAATGCCATCATCCCACTCACAGGCTGTAGCATCCTATAAATGGAGACAAGTTTTTTAGGAAAAAAGAAAACTCTCCAGGTGATTAAGTTCTCAGACAGCAGCTATAGGGTCACATATAATTCAAGGGACCTTCACAGTGAGCATTAATTGGCATGATGAAGCTTTATAGTTCTATTTTCCAATTACAAAACATGGTTTTAGCACGTTATTAAAGTTACACCTGAATGCTGAATGTTGCACTGAAAATGTTGCACCCTGCACTGAGCAAACACTTACTGCAAGTTACTCACAGCCTTCTGGAGCACTGTCATTTTCCATCTACCTGCCTTCACCTACCTTAAGACCAAATGCAGCTTCTGAAAATGATTGTGGATTTTGATTCTTAACATGTATGTGTGCCCCGCTTCTGTTTTATTACAGGATGTAGGGGGTTTATTTGCTTTTCAACTAAATCTTAAGTGCAGAGGTTTTGTATCTTTTCTTCACTTTACCATTTCTGTGACTCTGCTTCACTCTCTGCCTACATGTTTGCACCTTCACAGCTTCTGGAAGCCCCTCACAGATGCTCTATAAAAATCAAAAGTTCGCCAAACTGATTTTTGCTTTGAACTCTGCTCTTTCCTACACGACAGTGTATTATTTTCCCACCAGGAACACCAGGCGAAGGACCCGGCAGTAGCAGAATCCAAGACCAGATCAAGGCCACACTTGGCCTGTGCTCAGTTTGCAGTGAGGAAGTTGCCGAGTTCCCTTTTCAAGCACTCTATGTTTCTGGTTAACCTCAGAGGACTAGCTTGCCAACACAAAAACTGCCACAACAGCAGAATTAAATGCTATCAGATCATTCCTTTTTTTTTTTACCACATGCAAGATTGGACTGTGCAAGCCAACATTTATGTTTTATTAAAGCTGCATTGTAAAATCATAATGACAATCAAGTCAGGAATGCAAAAGACATACTAAACCAGTGCAGGTGAACAAAGGAGGCATAAACTGTCTTTTATGGAATATAGAACACATTAGCCCCATAAAAACAGCTTCCCATCTTGTTCACTGCTTCCTTTCAATGCCCAGTATAAAACACTACAGTAGTACTCCAGCAGCTTTCCTTACTTTTCTACATTTTAAGATGCTGGAATGGAACAGCAAAATACAACATTAAGTGTAATGAGATAGTTTGCAAACCTGCTCTGATTCTGTGTTTTACTGCTGTGTTCCTTCTGCTGTCACCCTCACCCTTCCCACCTCAGCACTTTAGGCAGCAAAACCCATGTCCCACGTTTTAAACGATTATCTGGCAAATCCTGAAATTAAAAGCAAGATCTGGCAATGCATTACCTGATCAGCAGCGAGACTCATTGCAATGCTTAACTATTTCAGCATTGCTAAACATACTTGTGCAAGAATCGTATCATTGACTCACAGAATGGTTTGGGTTAGAAAGAGCCTTAAAGCTCATCCAGTTCCAACCCCCTGCCACAGCCAGGGACACCTTCCACCAGACCAGGTTGCTCCAAGCCCCATCCAACCTGGCCTTGAATACTGCCAGGGATGGGGCAG
>JAOEHY010013206.1:0-15650 GCA_025447955.1 Psilopsiagon aurifrons | reverse complement strand
TAGGTATTTTATATTATAGGTAGCTGTGACAGCAGTGTTTCTGATTTAGAGTAACAATTTTTAGTAAAGATTCCCTTTTCATTTATTTGTAACCAAACATTTGATTTGCCAGTCACAACTGGGAAAAGAAATTCTACTGATTTTTCTGTGTGTGATATAGGTAGGTGTATTCTATGTATTATGTTGTTTTGTATTGCATTCAAGAAAAGCTATTTATGTTGACTTAAAATATTGAATGCATATAGATTCCTGCTGTACACATTTGGATTTATATGCCTGCATTTATTGGTATTTGGAGAGCATGATGTGAAATAGTAAGTGTTTAACCACATGAGCAAGGGACACAAATTTGTGTGAGTAAGGCATGGGCTGAATGTAGGCAGAAAGTTCACTAGTGAGAATCCTCACCCATCCCCACAGGTATTGTAGGTCTGTGAGCTTCTAAAGTTTTTGCCAGTCTTTTTCTGTATGTCCCTCAAATTTTGCTTTTACCCAAACCATTATCTGCCTTTAAGTGCTTTGGATGTGTTTCACACATCTCATGCGTGCCATCAATTTTGAGCTCATTAACATGACAGGTTAGACCAGGTTTCTTCTCCCTGCTCCAAGAATTCTCAGGTGTATTTTAAAATGTCACTAAATAAAAACTAGTAATGGTACTTAATCAGCTATTAGTACCCAGGTTTTCCTTTTCCAAGTTAGTACTCTTAAGTATTTCTGTTACTCTTGCTTTCTTATTTCTGACCCGCTAAAATTTAATTCTGTTCTGGGTTAGTTTGTTAGTGCAGCATTATGGCACTATACTTCTCTCCATGTTTCATGTTCAGTTCAAATACTTCTAATGTCTCTCTATGTGAGTTAAGACATTGTGGGTTTTAACATTTATTTCCATAAAGTGAAGGAAGCAGTCACTGGGAAAAGAATCCTGGTATAGTATTGGGAAATGAGATTGACTATTTGCCATATCTGACTTGGTACAAGCAGCCCTCTCTAAATGCAGGTTACAGCTCATTTGCAAAATATCAGAAGTCATAATAATTAACCTCCGCAAGAAAATATGCAAATTTATGTAAATTAAACAAGCCAGTTAAAGTAGATTTATATTGGTTGAAAGTAGATTAATTGAAAGTTGGGGTTCTTTGTGGGTTTTGTAGTAATTTATAACTTAATAAAAAATATGTGTCTTTTCAGTATTTCTAAGTCTTAGGTCTCAAAAGACTAACACTGAAGAATGGCTAGAGTTTCCCAGATTAGAACGACTTGGTAACAGTAAAAGTTTAGCTTCTGAATTGAAAAAATTGAATTTCTGCAGGTGTGAGTTGAATCTTATAGGAAGTATGGTAATGCTGCATATGTCTTTTTACATGGACATAAATACAGCAGAGGAGAATTGTTTAAACATTAAGTCAATGTCTGCTTACAGACTAAAATTGCAGTTAAAACATGAATTAGATGGTGAATGCAAAACAAAATAAGCCAAGGGATAAGAAATTATGATTGATTTTATGTAACCACATTGAAACACCTTAATAAGCTAGAGAGAGAATACTGTCCTTACTGGCCTGTAATTGTATTTTATGTCTTAAAGGACTGGAGTATAGTGGGTTGTGACTTGGACTCTTGTCCAAGTCTTCATTTGCCTGCCTCTAATTTCTATTTTTCTGTTTAATATATTGTGCCACTTACCAGTGCTAACACTGATCCACACTGCATGTTAATGACATATGAAACAGAAATGACCCACTGATAAAGTACAATATCACATCACGAAATGTGTCATATCAGAAAGTGTTTTAACTAAACATTGCCTGGGTCAAGCATGTATTCTTTTACTTGGACAAATACAATAAATCCTTTTGCTTTGGGATGGCAACTGTGGTCAAGTTTTCTGTGTGTGAACAATGCCTAGATGTTTGTGAGTGCTATCGTAGTGTCAATGGTAATAACATTTAATATTATAATAGAAGTGCATTTCTGAGCAAGTAAAAATGGCCAACGAGGAAATATCCATTCTAGTTTTCCAAATTGGACTTTATTAAGGCAAGAATTGCTTAGGGAGTAATAGTTCTCCATTTTCAGCAAGGCTGGAGATAAATCTTCTCTCCTTGAATCCAGCAACAAAACTCCCAGTTGGTTTAATGCTATTCCTGCAAAGCAGAAGTAACCACGCTGCCCTGGAAAGCAGCTGCAAAAAGTCTTCTGAAACAAAGGTTTCAGACTGTCTTTGAAATAGTCAAATACTATATTTGAATTTCTATTATTTTAACTTTTTTATATAGTGCACCATTTTCTGAAACCAACATTTGTACTGTATACAACAGAAGTGTTGAAATGTTCACATTTTCATGTAACTTTTCTATTTCTTTGCAGCAATTTGGTAAAATCTTAGATGTTGAAATTATTTTTAATGAGCGAGGCTCAAAGGTAAGCAGTTTAATTCACCTCTGGAGTTTAAAAATTTGTTTAAAATGTTTGTATGAGTAAAAGGAAACAACTGCACTGCTGCAAAAAATAGTCTGAAATTCCATGTTAGTGAAAACATCTTCTGAGCTGTCATTCAGTTTCCAAAGCAGCATGAAAATCATTTTGTATCTTTTAAGGGGGGTAATTTTAGCTACTCCAAACTGTCATCTCTTTTACGGGAATGTTGAATTCTGCTGTCTTTATTCTTCAAGGGTAATTATCTTGTTTATTTTATAAGATGAGTCCATTCTTACAGATATTTGTAGGCAGGTTTGTATTAGTACAGGTATTTTTTTCCCCTATTGAAATGAATTATGGTAATGATACCTAATAACTATCCTCTTTAGTAATTAACTGAGAAAATATGTGATTGTTGCAGATTATCTAAGTGCAGATGTTTTCCTCTTTAGCTGAAGCTTCAGTACACCAACCCTTTGAAAATCTATTTTAACATTTATTTGATTAAAAGAGTTCTTAATGTGTTGCAAACATTTAATTTTTTTCTGAAAATTACTTTGCCTTAAATGCATACTTCAGTTTATTGGATATTTAAGAAATAAAGCAAGGTAGGATGGCTATGACTGTATTAACATTGTTACCTGGTGCAAAACCTGTAGCCCAGAATGCTTCACCTGTGGTATCAGCTGCATTATCAGGGTTTATGTGTATGACATATGCATGATAACTTTTTTCATCCCTGACATGTCAGACACACTAGAATGTCTATCCAACAATGTTTCAGTCTTCCTGTAGCTTTCATATATGATTTATTATTAGTGATGGAATTCTTTTCCTGTTACAACCATGCCGTAATTTGTCTTTTTTGAAGAATCAAATATATCGCAAATCTCTCTTAAATCAGATATATTGTAGTTCTATTATTTTTCCCTTAATGTGTTTTTATTCTAAACTTAAAGGCATTACTTTTTTGTTTGTTTTTAATAGACTAGCTGGAGTGTCCTGGTTTATATTCCAAAATTATTCATTCATTCATTTATTAATACCCTTGCCTGCTAGCCCAAACCCAGTTGGAATATTTACCACTTATTCATTAAGCAACCTAAATGTATGGAATTTTGTGTCTTAGAATCCCCTACCCTTCTTGAAATTTATCATAAATTAATTTCTGCTTTTCAGTAATGTTTGTAAAATATGTGGGCTGTCCAAAACCTGCTTCTGCTGGACAGTATAATAAATTTCAAGAGACATCCCACATTTGCCACCTTGATTGATTCTGTTGAAGATGGAGTGAAATGGAGTGCATGTGTTTTGGTGGTGGTTTACACTTTTGTTTAGCCATTAAAGCTTACATATGTAGGACTTGTAACTACCACATTTGCATAGGACTGCGTAAACATAAGTTTTTTTTAAAGTATTCAAGGGATAGGGTGAAGAGTTATTTCTGAATTGTGAAGTTTTTAATAGTGATCTTGCAGTAGTGAAAACATCTCTGAGCCTTGTGCTAAAAACAAGCTCCAGCTCCTAGAAAGGATTTTGAAGGAGGAGGGCTTCCTAGGCAGCCTTGTAATGTCACTTATTGCAGTTACACACTTTGTGATAGAGACTCTTAAGGCCTAGTGTTATTAAGTTCTACTGCACTATCCAGTGCTGTGTTGGTGCATCCAGGCTGGCTCTAAGCTCCTGAAGGTACTAAAAGCAGTTCTGTGATGTATCTCACTGCTTGTATATGCTACTCCTCATCTTGTTTAGAGTTCTTTCAGGTGTAGTTACATAGTATTTTGATTTGCAGAGCACATGCAGTATATTCTCTCAATTAAATAAAAAGTTAGAAAACAGGATTAGGAATAAAGGGAACTTTTGTTGTCTTTTTATTTTTTCTCTTTTTTTATTAATTCTTTTTAAAATTATTTATTTATTTATTTAATCTGATAATTTCATGTCCATTCTATAGGATTTAAGGTGCACCAGATTAAAGTCCCATTCCTGGCAGTGCTTATCTATGTTTTCATAAAATCCCACTGAAACTGAAAGGACTGCTAAGTGGTCTCAAACTGAGTACAGGTAAAAAAAAAGTTTGCAGGATCAAGATTCAAATTTGTTTCCAGCTACAGTTTGGCAGAAAAGAATTGAGAGATTTAATTTTTTTTTCTGGTTTTATTTATTTCTTTTTATTCTAATAAATACTGTTTAAGCAGATTCTTGCAAAAATAGAGAAGTAAGCTTATTTTCATGCCATAGTAGCTAAGAATTGCATATTCAAAAACCATAGTGCTGCAGCTCTACTATAAAGTAGTAAAACTTTATGTTATAAAGTATAACATAATTTTACAGAAGCGAGTTTCTCCATAAAAGGAACACTAAAATAATAGAAGTTTCATACCATAAATTTTCCTTTGTATGGAGGCATAATAATAATAATCAGGATAATTTTGCTAGAATTGTATGGCAACACTGATGAACTTAATAAGAACTGTAAGAATTTCAGTCTTGTTTTGATATAGATCTTTCTTAAAACCTATGTTCATGAAGTTTACCTTTGACAATTCTTGAAGCTGTTGATAAAAGTAACATTAAAAACAGCTGGTAACTTAACCTTTCTCTGCGTCTACCCTCAGCTTGGAAAAACAATTTGAAGTATATCTTCCACTACTGTGCATTTGCTAATGCTACTCTGCAGGTGTGACACTTAAACTCTGCACAGAGCTGCACATACCTTTGTCTCAGGCACAATTGCAAAGGTGCAAAGGTATAGGAACATAAAGTACCATTTATTTTTTTACAATTTTAAATTAATGCTGTATACAGCTGTATACTACATATATACTTTCTTAAATCTCTGGGTATATGTATTTGTCTATCTAGTATATAGTATATTGATATATATTTCTTTAAATAAGAAATGCAGAGCACCTCCCAAATTAAACCAGAATGTTCTCATGTACTAACTTGGCTATTATTAAATCATTTGACAGACTTCAAAAATAAAATACAGGAAATAACCTGTTGATAAAATACATAGTGCGCTGAGTTAAAGTAGCTGTTGAATCACCTGCCTATGAAATTAATGTTAACCTGTTTGTGTAAGGATTTGAATATGTGATGAATGAATCTGTGTTCTGTGATTGGGTTTCTGTGTCAGCTAGCTAAAATTACAGATTTGTATAAATAATTAGATTTTGTATAAATTTGTATAAATAATTGGAGTTTAATTTAAATAGTTAATTGTGATAATAAGTACAACATAAGGAATTATAAAATTACAATGACTATTCTTTTCAGAATCTTTGAAGTTCCTGTCCTATCTTGGCTTGTGGCTCTACTTTGTATCTTTTTCAAAATTTTTATATAATTAAATTTTTATAACTGATGCTATGACACAGAGCTAGGCTCATCAGATTGATGGCTTCAGCAATGTTGTCTGCTGTGAGATTTTCTTAATGGCATCATAAATTATGAGCCTTTTGTTTTTTGTTTTTTTTTTTTTTTTTTGACACGTAAGATGGCAGGAAGCAGTTGAAGAAGAAATAAAAGTCTAAAGTTGAGGATGGTTTAAGGTACAAGAAAAGCCTATGCGGGCACCTAAAAGATCAAGATCAGTACTGAGAAGGGGAATTTACTTTCAACAATTTGGTGCTTTGGGGAAGAGTTACATTGTCTATGTCTTGTGACAAACAAGATCCTGGTTTTGTGCTAAAATTGTGGAGGGTAGAGTTGAAAAAGTAGGTGGAATCAGGTATTTTGAGAAAGTAGGAGTAGAACTGCTGATAGTCTGAGCTCAAGCTTAAGCAACTTTGAAAAGCATGGGACATAAACTGTTCTATATAAATGTTCTTTTCTTTGTTATAAATTGACAAAAGTAATAATAATTGTACATAAATGTATAAATAAGTGTATAAATATCTTCCTTTCCTTTTGTGTTGTTTTTTTTTTTTTTTTTCCCTTCTTCTTTTATCTTAATCAGTCACTATGTACATGATAGGTAGAAATGCAGAGAGGAAGTGGGCGAATACTGACTACAAAATGTAGTGTATGGACTGGAGAATGAGGAGACATGATGTATGGGTTATTGCTGAGGAACAGAGCAGAGGAAGGCTTTAACTCAGTTTAAACTTAAGTAGCAGGAAAGCAAAAGGCTATAGTAGAACTCCAAATATGTCTAGCAGTGCCTGTATATGAAGTGGCTGTATATAACTGGTAAATGTTTCTTGTTATGAACCACCAAGGATGTAGGAACTTACTTGTTTGGGTCCCTTTGGGAAAGCATGCAAAGGCATTGTAGTGCCAACATAAGAATTACTTCAAAGGGTTGGTGTATGTTTCCAAAATGGCTTTCAGTGTCTGATTTTTTTTCAAGCTATTTGCCATTTTAAAGGGTTTAATTTGACTTTGCACAATCAAGAGTTGTAGTAGGATTGGGAATGTTTGCCTAGCCTTATGCTATAAAACAAGCATCTCTCATAAGCAGTATTTCCTCTTTGTTGAGTAATCTGCTGTCCCACTAACACAAGATTCTGGAGTTGCATGTTCTGTATGTGGGAATTAATATACCTAAGTAGTAAATAAACCAGTTAAATTTATTCAAAATATTCGCATTTTTATTCCTTTATCAGAGTTTCTTTTTCTATTCACATCATGTGATTTTATTTGATCTGTTAATACAAGGAAGTATCTACTTTTTTCTAAAAGTACTTTTGTTGGTGGTTTTCTTTTCTTTTTTTCTTTTATAAAAAAATAAGTAAAGGCTGTAAAGTTTGACAAAAGTTTAAGTTACCCTAGTGTTGCATGGGAACAATGTTTTTTATGATCACGACAGCATGATAAAGTAGGCAATGTTTTAGAGTATATTGACATTCAGTGTTGAATTTTGTGCACATGTTTTTTATTTCATTGAGATATCTGCATGTCATTAAAATGTGGTTCATTTTCTTTTCTCATTAGTTCATTTTTTTCTATGTGAAGACACTGTAATTTATTTTCATTTTCTTATTGTTAGATTTATTTTCCTCTGTAGTGACATGTAGATAGGTATTTTTGGTATCATTCTTTGACTTTCTCAGAGGGTATTATCTAACTGATGACAGAAAAAAATTGTTCACATTTGTCGCTTATTTACTGCACATCTCAATGCAATTATAATTTTTCTAATTTGCATGTTACAGAAATGAAGCAAGGACAAGAAAATAATAAATTAAAGAGAGAGAACATAAGCAAACAAGTGGTCATTGACTGAAATAATAATGTGCATGTTGTTTTCCCCCCTTCTCCCTCCTGCATGCAGGGATTTGGTTTCGTAACTTTCGAAAATAGTGCTGATGCGGACAGGGCGAGGGAGAAATTACACGGCACCGTGGTAGAGGGCCGTAAAATCGAGGTGCATGTTCAAAATATTTTCCTTTTCATCTTTTTTCTAAATGTCTGCTTCACTCTCATTTGTTGTTTCAGATGCATCATTGGTGTCTTCTGTGTGCTCCCCTTCCCCCTTCCCATTGTTTATATATATATTTATATATAAAGACAGAGAATCTGGCCTTACTTGGGTTTTTTATTATTATTTCTTTTGTAATTATTATTATTATTATCATTATTGCTGAAAGGTGGATGAAAGAATTGAAATAACGAACAAACATACAAATGAAAGCTTTAATATTTTGGAAGTTATTATTTTGAATGTTTTGTAAATCAATGGGTGCAGTAGATTCCAAAAACCAGCCAACAAAACAAAAGAAAGAAAGCAGAAAAAAATTGAGAACAAAAAACAACAACAAAAACAAAAGAAAATGTGACAGACAAAACAAAAACAAACAAAAGGTGGTTTTTTTGGTTTTGTTTTGGTTTTTTTTTTTGCTGCAGGGTTGATGCGGGATCCACAGTGGCTTTCAAAATATTCAGATTGGAAAAGAAGCATTCAAAAGATGTACAAGAAAAAGAAACAAATCCAGACAAGAGATCAACCAATTTTAACATTTAATTTGCAATGAAGCCATCAGGCTACTTTGGCTGGCTGGCCTGAGCCTCCTCTGTCCATTAAAAACCCAAGACAAATGTGTTTCAATACCACTGGATCCCCTTCAATACTGCCTCAGTCATATTTGTTAGAGTAAAAAAAATACCAATTGAAAATGCTGTCGTCTTTTGAGTAAGATGTTGCATATTTTGCCTTTTCATTTTCCCCCTTCGACGGTAGCGCTTAGGGCCCTCACCAAACTCTCAGTAACCATGGTAACTGTATACATACCCATGCTGGCGATGGTGCTGAATGGTAAGTGGAGAAGTCCATCTGCCGTTTCACGTATTTAGCGCTGATATACCACGTGAATTTTTTTGACTTGTTGTATTAAGTTTTCTTGATGCTACATTTTTTTCTATATTGGTACGCCTGTAATTGAGTGTACGTTTTAAGCGAGCCTGGGAGGCACTGATTGGATTGAGGATATGACTTCGTGCACATCTTACTCAGATTGTTAACTCCATATTGTGTTAAATAATGCACCCTCTTTTTATCCTTTTGTTAGCTGTGATTTTAAAGCTTGAATGATTTTGTTAATTCTTGCAATGAAAAAGGCTCTTGTTCCAAGTGTTGAATGCTAGATGTTGCTTTTCCAATGGTACTTCTCTTCTAAAGGGTTATGTTGCACACTGCTAAAATTCGTTTGTCCCTTTTTTGACATTTTCTTTGTTTCCTTGTACCTTGTCTCTTTCCTTTCTACTCCACTGCATGTTCCTTCATATAATCTTTTTTTTTCTGAGTATTTATTGTATCAGTGTTATCATGGAATACAAGCATGCTCTTAAGTCTTAAATTATGCAGTACCTTTTAATTTGCTTTTAATGTCTTTTTATTAAAGTTTAAATGATGTTGCTTTATTGAAATGATTTGTAAGTTAAAATGGTTATGAAAGTAAATGTAATTATAAATAGTATGATTTTGTTATGCACCTGTTGCCTTCTATAAATTAAATTGCATTTTATTTTTTTTACATGACTAATAGCAGTAATAATGCATGCATTTAATAGTAACATGGATCCTCCCTATAGCCCTTTCTAATCCAGTGTTCTATGTGCTTAGGTAAATAATGCAACAGCACGTGTAATGACAAATAAAAAGACAGTCAACCCTTACACGAATGGTAAGTGCATGAGCTCTCAAGTGCTTTGTTTTAATGTCAGTGCATGTGAAACCTCACTCTTCTGCTGAATGTGTGGACTCATCTACTCATGAAGTGTTATAGTCCTCATCTCCTGCATCTCCTTAGGCTCCATCTTTTTCTGGTGACCTAAGAAATGAGATGGCCGGGCATAAATTCTGATTATGCATAGTTCAACTAACTCACAGCTATGTGGGCATTGAATGCATCATTTTGCCTGGTTGGAATCTGAGTGTTTAACTACATTAGCTTTTGTGTAGGAAAATACACCTGATTGATAGGAAAGTGTTACTCTCTTCCAGCTTTGTGTAGTGATAATGTTGCAATGAATGAAGTAATCAGGGGATTCAGTTCTGCTTGCATGGTAGAGGCAGGGAGACCAGTAAGAAGAATGTCTCTTGTCAGGCATGATATACTTTCTAGTAGCAAGACATGCATCTATCCAAAGAAATTTTCTGTGCCTTCCTTCCACAATTTGTTAAAAGAAAAGGGCAAACTGTAATTGGGTGCCACTTCCAGCTTTTTTTTTTTTTTTTCTGGAAAAATCTAAATTCCAAGCTGTCTAAAAAATTCCTTCCAATACTGACCTAAATCTGTATACTTTTGTACATTAATGATAGAAAAATAATCCACAGATATTTGAGAGGTTTGGAAGTCACACATTTAAAAAATGTTTCTTTTGGTAGTGTTTGATCATGTGCTTGAGTTGTTTACATTTGCTAGTTCAGACAATTCTCACAAGTTCCTAACTCAACAATGTCAAACAATAATATATCAATTGAAGTTAATTACAATTGCATTTTTCAGTTTTATTAGACTGTGTAGTTATAATTATTTGCTTTTCATTTTTTCCTATCCAGTAGAAAGCATATGACATCTACACATACATCAGGAAAAGTTTCCACAGATAGACTAGAATCTTTTCCATTTTGAAACATAATGGATCTTATTTTCTATTTCTAAGATCTCCTTAATGAGGTTTTACTAAAACCCAGAGCACACCATGCCTTTTTTTTTTAACGAAAGAGCCAAAACTTTTTCCTACCACTGTAAAAATAAAATACGGTGATGATTTTCATTTGACGTGATAATTGAGCTAGTTAAAATTATCTGGAGAGGAAGAGTATGAAATGCCTCATGCTTTCTCAGAAACTGCTTTCTTCCTCATCTTGTATGTAAATGTGGAACTTGGCAAATGATGCAGATAGGAGAATCTCCTTTTTTACTGGCTTTAAAACATCTCAGTGAATCTATCATAAGAAACATGAAGCTTGAGTAGATCACATATGATTTTGTTGCAATAAGAAGCTAAATTAACTATATGCATATGTTATTATGAACTTTGCTATATTGTAATGATACAGGGATAAGAGTAGGTTTTTTTTCATAATTTATAATGCATATTTTCTATTCATATTACCCTAAGGCTACAAAACTCTTAAATTGGCAAATAATGTGTTACATATCAGCACATCCAGTGTTAAAGGAAAGGGAGGCTGGAAATTAAGATGTGAGGATTTTAGGAATCTGATTTTAGAGGAGGTTCACCTCTGTGTCCTGCACTGCAGAATTACTTAGGTCATATGTTATCTTTTATTAATATCCAAAATCAGAATGATGGAAATCTGCTGTTTCCCACATGAAGTGTTTAGTCTGCCTTTTTCCATCCTGTTCCATCCGGACTGGATCTCACCAAATGTAGGAATACCCTGTTCAGTTCATAAAAATAATCATTTATGTTTGGCAATCTATACATTCAAGGTGGAAGGTTGGTAGGCACATAGGACATTCTCTTGCACACCTTTTGATGACTATCTACAAAGACAAACTCTGATTGTAATTCATAATTTTTTTATTTTCTTAGTGTCTGTGATCCCCTGAAATAAACACAAAAGGAGGATCATGTTCTTCTTAAATAATCATTATAAGTGATAAGGAATGAAGTATAGACATGCAAGGTGCTTCATTTAGTTAATCGGTGCTTGTATTATCAGTCATCCTGACGTTGTATGATTCTAGTCCTTTATCATTTTGTCAGGAATTAACCAGTGCTACAGCTGAATATTAAAGATTATCATTGTCCAAAGTAAAGGTCTCATCTTTTAAATAAAATATAAGGCTAGTTTTTCTGTATTCTTCTATGAGCATATTAACTCTTGCAAGATGCTTCTGAGGCAGATAGTCAGAAACATTTTGTTTGTACATGCCTATCACTCCAGAATGGCTTCTTTTTTTAATGTGTGGCTTTATTTTTCAAATGGTTTATGGTGACTGACATGTTATTGGTGGGTATTCAAAACATAGTTGGGGCACATACTATATGAAAACATATGGTAATCTGAAAATAAGATGCGCTCTGTTTTGTCTTCCTTTCCTGAACACTGCTGGTTCTTTGAATACAGGGCTCACGTTGTAAATATGATTGTAAAAGTCAGTAGATTTTGAAACACAAAACCCTAGACTTTTAAAAAGTATATGCAGTTTCACTCAAAAAGTGACTTGCTTTTGTGTCCTAAATGGTTTCTGAAATAAGTGTGCTTTCCAGTGAGTTTTGATGATTGCCAAAATGATCAGTTAATACATGGTCAGTTTCTAGAAGAGCTGTTTAATGCATGTTAATTATCACTCAGGATGATTTTGATGGCTCATCTTGTGATTTGGAGCTAGAGCTACCTTTTCTTTGCACGTTAATTCAGTGCCAGGAGTTCTATTTGTTGGCAGAAATACTTCGGAGATATTTTTGGATGTTTCAGCCCATCCTTTCTGCTGTCCATATTGCAGTTCCGGGTGCTCATCCAAGTGTTGTAGGAAGTAGAGAATTATGTGTAAGTAGATTCAGGGAACCTCAGCGAAAAATGAGAAACTTGAAACAGAGATCAGTAGAGGGATAAATGCATTCTAAACTTTATACTTGGGGTGCCTTGAGTTTGAGCCTTTTGTTGCCCTAAACTCAGATTCAAAATCATCGCTAGTGACTATTACCACAGTTAAATTCCCTCCCATGGCCCTTTCCTCCCTGCTCTGCAGGAAGAAAGCAAACCATGTCGCAGGGCTTCTTTCCCACCAGAGCGTTCCTCCAGCCACACATTACTGTCTGGCCTATGAAGTGAAAACAGTCCTCTTTGCATTGCCATGCCCCACTTCCTACCATGCTTATACACTGTATGGTATGATTATTTCCTTCCCTTTAGCACACTTAATGAGCATTTCTCTGCATGAATGTACAGGGATTGGAGGCAGGCAGTGGAGTTGGTTTTTTCCTTGTTTGTTTTTTAGGTTTTGGGCTTTTATGGTTTCAGCTTGAGGAGGAGATTAATATTATGTCAGTAAGAAAAATGCACAAAATTACACCCACTGGAGAGAATTTGCCTCCTCCAGCTGCTGAAGTAGGGTTACTTGGAAGCTGCTTGCTCAGATACATCAACTATCACACTTGATTAACCCACACAGCTATGGGCCAGCACATTGCTAGCTGACAAGATAGAGTTAAGTTTAATTACTGTTATTTTCATGATAAATGAAGTATTTCCTGCATAAAGTTAGATGAGACAGCCATTACTGTAAGAGAGGTAAGGAACTGAAATATGAGAGTGGCTTTCAGCTGTGAAGAGCAATCTGCCTCTTCCAAGATCTTTTCTTTATCTCAGGCAAATTGTGGTGCTGTTGGTGTAACTTAGCTGAGAGGCGCCTGTCAGCTTCTTTAACAGCAAAAGCTGACAGATAAGAAATTCAGTCCAGTCTTTCATTCTGGGTGATGTTGATCAATGGTCCTCTGAGAAAGTAATGAATGTGAAGTATTAAATTTTCCCTAATGTTTAAGAAGATATTACTGAGAGTCCCGAAATTTAGGTGATTTTCTATCACACAAAATTTGGCTAAGAGTATTTGTAAACCGGGACATTCCTAAATATACTGTAGTATGCAAAATTGAAGGGTCAGTTGAGATATTTTTAGGAGGAAAGTAATTTTATTCTTTCTTGGTTGGCCACTTTTCAACTTCCATAATTGTCTTTTATGTATGTATAGCAGCTGCAATTGCTTCTGCAGAGCATATTTCATGCGATGCTGCTCTTTACTCTGAACTTTTGGGTTGCTTTTAAAAAAAACCCCTCACCTCTGGTACTGAATAGTTAAGTACTGGTAAAAGACTGCTCTACATCAGATAGAGATAGCAGTATTTTTAAAGGATAGGAATAGTTTTTTTCTGTATTGAGATTTTGTATTACACTATATCAGTCTTATAATGCATTATGATTTTATGATCTTCTACTGTGCTTTTACATTACAAGATATGGCCAAAGTAGAATCAAGCCTCAAAACAGTTTGCGTTTAAATTCCTATAACCTTGGCTCTTCTGATTTTGATAAGTCTTGCTGTCCCTGTCTTGATTGTATTTTGTTTCCAGCAGCTTAGTTACAGGATCTGTTTAAAGTACCACAGCTCTTGAGTTCACAAGATGCCTTTGCTCACTTTTTTTTTCCTTATTCCCATTTCTAGATGGTGCTTCCCACTCTGCTGAGTCTAGTGTGCTTTTGGAAAACCCCTAATTTTTCAGTCCCTCTAGTTCAAATAATTGTTCAAACTCTTAAAAAACAAAAAATGTGCGTGCGGGATGTTCTGTGGAGTTTGGAGTTATATGGGAGCATATCTACCTGTAAGAAAACAGCAGTAATTGGCACTTCAGTGCAGCTGAGAATGCTGAGTTTGACACTGTTTTCTCCTGCTGTTCTCTTACTCTTCCCCTTGAGTTCCTTCAGCATTGCTGTCTTTAGCATCACATATACTCTGAACACAGTTGCTGCTTCTGCAGTGAGCCTGGGCATTCCAGTCTTACCTGGAAAAGTCACATTGGATATAAGGACACAACAGCAGTTGTTGGAGTTTGGCCATAATATGCTGCAGAATATCTGTTAGTTCAGGGCTTTAGTTTTATGCTAGCTGTGGGATGACAGGGATTATTTAAGACATAGGCAGTGCTGCATTTGTACCACTAAAGAGCTTTGCAAGAATGTGACTGCAACATTTTCTTACATACCCGCTACCTTATAGCAATATGCTAACAGTATTTATCAGCTGCAAATGCAGGCAGTGCAGTCACTTTTGGTATTTGCCCATAACTGTCCTGGTCCAGTAGAGACAGCCTGATGTACAAATACAAATGGAAACAAAAGTCTCTGATGTTTTTCTGGGATCCCACAGCGCACAGATCTCTTTCAGCTCACAATAGGCATTCTCACATGGTGCCTAAACTTTCATTTTTCCCAGAGTAGAATTGAATTATCAGATTATTTGATTGCCTTGCAACCTTTGCTATTTCATTTGCTGTTTCTGTCCAGCAGATGAACTGTTTTGGCCTCTCTGACTTGTAACCAGAGAGTTAACGCAATGAGACAGAGCTGGTCTGCTCTGCTGCTACATGACACAGGGATACTCGAACTAGTTCTGGCTCAATTCTGCAACTTCAGGCAATAAATCCACAGGAGCTTTGCATTGCAGCCAGGCTAATGCACCTGATAGTTTACTCCAGTATACTACATGTCTAGAGAACGCCTTGTTTCATTACTTTTGCCATATACTTCAGATTCTGATATTAAACATCAGCAATCTAAAATGCCTATAAAAATTTTATTAAAATGACCTTTTTGAAGCCATTCTATCTGTATACCTCTATCCAAAAATTAAATTTAAAGAGTTATTATTATCACTAATTGCAATATTAACTCCATTATGTTTTTATGTTTGCTGCAGGCTGGAAATTAAATCCAGTTGTTGGTGCAGTTTATAGTCCAGAATTCTATGCAGGTAAGGATTACACTATAGTTGTCCATGCCATGTTTTATTTTAATATTTTTTAAAACATGCAAAAGCACAGAATATGTGTTTGGTGTGAGGTTTGGTTTCTTTTATTTATGTTATCTGCAAGTCATGTACAAGTTTGTGTTGCAGGATTTTAACTTCCCTACTAAAGTTTATACAGAGATATATGAATACCTTTTATTGGAGATGTCGTGGTTTAAGCTGTAAATCAGCCACGCAGTTTGTTCACTCACTTCCCCCTCCTAAAAGAACTGTCGTGGTTTA
>JAOEHY010013205.1:0-26789 GCA_025447955.1 Psilopsiagon aurifrons | reverse complement strand
AGTAAACATTACTGAGCAGCAACTGAAAACATCGGTGTTATCAGTGCTGTTCCCAGGCTGAAAGTCAAAAACACAGCCCTGCACCAGCTACTAAGAAGGAGAAAAATGACTGCTACTGCTGAACCCAGGACAAATATATTAGCTGAAATGATGAAGGTGGTGTGAATCAGAAGTAAACATTTCACTTTACTGAGCCTCATCTCAATGCTACTTACACAAAATGGCAACTGTGACCTTTGCAATAATTTAAGCTAATGCTTATTTGTTCCACCTATGTATTAGGTGACATATATATGTACAGCCAGCCGCTGCAGCTTAATGTCAAATCGTAGCTTATAGAAACTAGCTATGGAAACTCAATTGCTCTGATCATCTGCCCGTATCTGGTGTTTGGTTCAGCTTGGTTCAGTTTTCTTATGGTCAAAAAGAAGTAGGCTTTGAAGTTAAAATTTGGTAAGTTTGAATAGGATTTCCATGTCCATAAGCTGAATTCTGAATGAAGCCAGGGACATGGGCAATATAGCAGAGGCTGGAGAACACAAATATATTGTTTATTGAGATCAAGCTACTCAGTGTATGGGCTACAATGTCAAGCATCAGCTTTTTTATTTTTTCTTCTTTTTCTTTTTGAGTTCTGTATCTTGTCCATAGTAGGAGGTTTGCTGCTGTAGCCTGGGAGATGGCTATTAAGAGATTCAAAGTGATTTTTCTGTTTGACTTTCCACTCCTGTATTTATAGCTTGTATTAATTGGTTTGCAAAGTCCTTGAAGGGACCAGTGGTAAGCTTTTCAAAATATCTTGGACTACTCAGGCTCAAGTCTCTTCTTCCTTTGCACAATGTCTGATGACTGTAGCTCCTGCAAGGGCTTTAGACTTCACAGATGGAACAGAATCTGGAACAGAAACAAAAAGAGAAATTAAAAACATGGGGACATTTAACTGCTACAACACTTTTCTTAAGTAAAATCCTAGGGGCCAGATTCTATATCACTCTGCACTGTGTGCATTTAAGTTACACCAGTGGAAATTGCAAAGCAGATGTAATTTCCTTTCTGCTTTCAGTACAGACTTTACATTACCAGACATGGCTCTTAGGAGTTGTTGAAGAATCATGCAAGAAAGTTTTTCTCCCCCTCCTTAAAGATGAGAAATGTTCTCCTGAAATAAATGGTACAAGTGTCATTGAATGGACTTTCTCTCACTAAATGAGCTGGGAAAGGCTTCAAAATGTATATCAGTGTGGTGATGGGGGAGTCTTATCCCGCTCTGGTTTCTGTGATCAAGGAGACAAAGGATATAGACAATATTGAATTGCGCCCAAGGCACAAGGATTCTTAGAGCTGATCGCCTCTCCCAGGAAAATGTCAGTCTAAAAGATTTTCCAGCACTTCTCACTAGCAATTTTGACATGCGAAATTCAGGTGTTTCTCTGAACTGTATCTGATCCTGTTGATAATGCTTATTATCACAAATGTCAAGGTTCTGTCCCAGTTGCTTTATTATTGAACTTTTCTTACATGACCTTCCAGGTTATTAGTCTCCAGTGGTTTGTGATACTTCAGAAGGTCCAGCATGAGCTTCCTGTGGTGACAGGGCAGTAAATGATTAGAAATCCTCTATCTCCACAAGACATATGGTAGGCAATGCAAGGAACTTTAATATGACTCTTCTGGAGTAGCTTTTGCCCTGTTTTTGATCTTTAATCTTTGACCTAAGCAGCTCAGATTGAATACTTGGGATGCCTTTCTGATAGGTTTTTGGGAGTTCTATTCAAGTCCTTGCAACCTGGGGAACTCAGGTACAAATGGTTATAAACCTTCCATTGGAGATATTGGACATATTCAGACAGTCCTTTCAAATCGAATGAGGAATAAGATCTTTTTTTATTACCATCTCCTGACAGTGTTACTCACTTACTGATTGATTCTGCTTTACAAAGATTCAGATACTCCTTGAATGCTTCTTTGAAAATTCTGAGCAAACAATAGGGAAGGGGGAAGAAAAATGCCTCTTCCACAAGCATGTCTTTAAATACTGTATAACAGTGTGGTGAAGAACTAGAGAATCTTCTTTTTCTCATCTTTTCTCTGGCCATGTGCACCTCTGCAAAGCTGATGCTGAACCCACTGTCCGTCTTGGTAGCATTTCAACTTCAGTTTGCTTCACTTGGGTTTCATAATAAAGCAAAGCAGAAGCCTTGGAGGACAAGCATATATGTGGTTTTTTTTTTTTTTCAAAACAGGCTTAGTAAGTGGGAAATTTTTCATCTAGATTTGCTTTCCTCATGTTCCAGCAACACAACAGGACAGCCTGCTCTCCTGCTGCTGACACTGTCTGGCTGTAACAGATGGTTTCACCTGTCTTTTATGAAGTCTTCTCAGATCCAAAAAATATCTTAGGATCATGAGAAGCACAAGTGGCATCTATTATTTTATGGTACTTCCTTAATTGTAACCATTTTGAAAGCTTCAGTAACTGTGTCTATATCTTTTTTTTTGACAAGGTAATGCAATCAACCCTGTTCCTTTGGCTCATCTGCTATCAATATGGGAATATCATGTTCCAGTGAAATTGCTAACCATCAGTAAGCACGGTGCTGAAATGTTAACCCATTTTGTCTCTCCAGGGCAGTATAATTAACAGATTGAGTAGGATTTAAAATGTGTATGTGCAGATTGCTACAGCACACAGCACACCAAAAGATGACTTAGAGCAGACACTGAAGAGACCTGTTCTTTTCATATATAGCATGTAACTGGAATGAGAATTAGAGTATTTAGTGGTCTTTCACAGGAAGACATGAAAAAAGGTATCTACTGCTGCATCATATTCTGCTATCTCAGAGGAGACCAAAGTTATAAAGGAAATACCATAATGAGCTTCCCACGCAGATTTGCTGAATTGGAAAAGAACTTCCACCACTGTGCATTATTCTAATCTAATTCACATCTTTTATGTGCTTCTGCACAAACAACAATCTTCTTACCCTCAGTTGTCTTGCCATATGCTTCCTTAGTCAGGAAAAGAAATTCTAGTGTGAAGCATGTAACTTCAGTGAGCTTCCACATTTTACCAAATCATTACAGTAGTAGCTATAAAAAAAGCTCTCTTTGTCAAGAAAACCAAGACAGACAAAATGGGATAGTTAAATCTCCAATGTTGTGTGCCTGCCATTAACTTTCTCTCTGGAAGGTCCCCCTAAATTATAATCCAAAATCAGAATACCTGATGCCTTAGCTGCATTATTTTGTTGTTAGGTTTTGTTTTGGTTTAGAGGATAGTGGCTATTAATGCATAGCTTTAGAATCTCTATGTATCTCCAGGCTATTTTTGGACAATTTCTTGCAAAAAGCGGATGAGTTGAGCATCTTAGGGATGAGAAATTAAAGATACAATAAGACATTATCTCACTTGCCAGCTTCCATCTGTGCAAGTTAGTTGGGCAGCCAGATAATCCTGCTAAAAATGAGATAAATCATAAGTAAGATCACAGTTTGAATGCTTTTTTTCTTTCATTTACCTGACAGTGCTTTAGATGCGTTCAGATATCATTATTTCTGGAATGTCCATGACACATGGCTCTGATAATTAGAAGATATCTTGCCCTTAACCTCTCATTTTCAGAGCGAGTGTGTTAACATGAAGCATTACCCAATTGTTAAGTCTAGGTATTGATTATTTTAAGCTGTACATGTGCTAATATTGTTTTCCTTGTGGGTAGACTAGTGTATTTGTCCACAACAAAGGACAAACAGATGTATATTTTTTCTTTGGACCTCAGAGATTAATTTTCAGAAGGAAACAGGACAAAATGACTTGTACTGCTGTTACTAAGAAGTTTCTTTCTTCCTTTCTTTCTTATCCCACTGAGAGGACCAGTTACAACACAGTACTTCCATTCTTGCCACATGAAAGCTAGGGAGCAGCTGCTTCCATGGAGGAGGAAACACATGCTTTGTAGAATAAAGAAAGCTTGTGCACTTTTTATTAAAAACTGGGTTTTACAACTGAAACATAATCTGCAGATGGAACAGCTGATATGGCTATTTTGCTGGTTGTTAAAGAGTTTATACTACATTAAATTGACTCCCATGGGTTTAATTTTTCAGTGCTGTTATAGCCACCAACCTTTCTTATTGAGAAGGTCAACAGGCACAATGTGAAGCCTTGTAAATCATTGCCTTGCAATTTTTGTAATATATAATGTGACCCCTTTCACACACCTTAAAAATTATAAACCAGAGCACATACTGTATATCAAACAAATAAATCAGCTGCTATAAATACAGTCTTCCTGTTAGTTCTGGACAGATTAATTCTACTGCATTTCATATGTTTTAAATTGTTTTTGGCTTTACCAGCAAGATCTGCTTTTGCATTCAGGAGGCAGAGACCCTGGATTTAATCTATTTTATAAGCTTAATAGAGCTGAAGTGACCCTGAAAGCCTATTTTAAAATGATTCCACTAAAAGCCTTAATGACTATAAACATTAAATAAATTATACTGATTATGATAATGATTATACTGAAAAAAAATAATCTGGTCATCTGATAGAAACTTTTAAACTGAATTTTTGAAAAGGAGGAGGAACAAGTGAGAATTAAGTATAATGATGACCTGCTAGCCTATTGAGAACTCCAGGGATACTTTTTTCCTTGAGTGCATTTACTGGCCATATTTGACATGCAAACTGAAAGTCTTGATATGACATCTGGGGAAACTGAGTCACTGAGGAATTTGTTTTATAATGGAAAACTGTGGTGTTATAAGGAGAATTTTGTTTTAATCAGGAGAGTGTTTACCTGGCTAAGCAGTAAAGCAGGTTATTTTTACCTTATATTCCTGTTTGGTTTCCTTCATGCCTGCTGCCACCTGCATGAAAGTATATCTCAGCTCTATTCTTACATTCCTCTTGCATCAATCAGTAGTGAGAAATAGATGTCTTTGGTTATGCTTAGTATCTCAGGACTTTTCCTAGTCTACATGGTTTCTAACTCCATTGTTGGAGGAAAGGGCACTGATCAGAGACATTTGAAGGGGAACATATATAAGAAAGGGAAACAATCAGAATACAGCTGATACTGCTTTTAGAAAGAAAAAGGTGCAAAAGTTCTGAGATTTGTGAGACTTTGTGTATCATCTGCTGTGTCAACTCCACTCTGCATAAGGCATTTCTCAAATACCCCTTAGTTATGGTCTACAGAGAAGTGACTTTGGCCTTGGACACTAAATTTGGGTGAAGGGAAGGAGAAGGGTGTATTTGTGTGCATGTGCATGAGTGTGTATGTACAGTGTCCACCTTGTAGGGGCCTTTCATAGTGCTAACAAGATTTGGGTTGCAAACCTGAACCAACAATGAGATGTCCTCTGAATTTCAGCTGGGTGAGTGTCCTACACAAAGGCTTTATAACTGTGTTCTGAGATAGACAGATCATCTCAGTTCTGATTTTGCTGAAAAAGTTTGAGGTGAGAATTTGCCTGTTTCCTATTTGCATTTTTTTACCAATTTTATCATGTTTTCATTACCTTATTGTTCTGATGATTCTTTTGTTCTTCCTTCCTTTATCTCCCCTCCCCCAGATTCATACAGTATATAAAAATGGAGCAAGTAATTATTTTCTTGTTAAAATAAACATTAATGTTTCATGCTTACTGCAGTTTTCAAGGACTCAGAAAGACACTGCTCTAACAGAAAGTTGAGCAAGAACCTGGTGCAAAACAAACCCGAGGTTGTTAGACCAGCAATGGTCTTACAGGGTCCAAAGATGGGAAGAATGGTTTATTGGAGAACTGATCTTTGCCCTAGCTCAGTGAAAGAAATGAGATTTGAAACACAGTGCTTCCTGCATTGTACTTCCATCCTTGTATGAGGACAGCCAAAATCTGAAATGACATAAAGTAATTTCCTATGAAAAGTACTGGATATATCTATAGATTTTGTCTAGGCTGACAGCCAAGTTGTGATCTCTGCAATTCCCTGTATAGACTTGCATTAGTTTTTTAGAAAATGCATTTTTTTTTTTTTTGGTGGTAATTTATAACTAACAGTGTCCTACAAAAAATTGTGATCAAGATCTGTTGCAACTATAAATAGGGAAAAGGGACGATGTCTCCTTTGTGGTTCACTTGATGTAAGGGCCAAAAAGTTTTAGTTCAATGATATCATGATTAAGTCAAGTCTACTTGTATTGGATATTCTAATAATTTCAATTCATTAAAATACTCTGCTCACATTTACTTTTTTTTTCAGGCAGCAAAATCCCTTTGATTTAGACATCTAATAGTTTTCCTCTTCCTTTTTCTCCACCTCAGGGAGTTTCCTCAAAAGAGTTATCAGATCAGCCCTTCAGTACCTGGCATTTTCTTTACAGTTCTACCAGATATGTAAAGAAGATCTGGATCCCAATCTGATTTGTGTTCTATATTTCATCTCAGAACATGTTTATAGGCTGAAGCTGTAATACAAAATGCTGGGAGTCCATGAGTTACAACATGTAATATTGAAGTGGAAAATATTTTTTTGTTGTTGCTTTCTAAAATATAGCTCTTATATTAAAAAAAAAAAAGAGAGAGAGAAATAAAACCTTTACTGAATGCATGCAGCTGAAAAGTAAGGCATAACACCAAATATTCCTCGTTCTCAACCATATCTGAAAAGTTCCTGAAATCTGAATGCAGGTATCATGGTTTTGTGCAGTCTCATTGCCTATCAGCATAATACATACAACACACAACAACAGCATTTGTTGAATCTACAACAAGAAAGATTAGGCAATTAAAAATAATACCATGTTTGTATTTTTCATTTGACAGTGTAAGAATTTTGGTTGCATTCATGGGAGCTTAGTGAAAGTGTTTTTATTAAAAATATCATAGAATCATAGAATGGTTTGGATTGGAAAGGACCTTAAGATCATCTAGTTCCAACCCCCTGCCATGGGCAGGATTGCCTCACACTAGACTATGTCACCCAAGGCTCTGTCCAACCTGGCCTTGAACACTGCCAGGGATGGAGCATTTTCCATCCCTGGTAAGTTCTTTGGGCAGCTTATTCCCGTGCCTCTTCATCCTCACAGTAAAGAATTTCTCCCTTGTATCTAACCTGAACTTCTCCCACTTAAGTATAAACCCATTCCCCTTTGACCTGTACTACAGTGTCCGATATGAATTATAATGAATGCTTGAAAGAAGCAGTGAACAGTTAGGAGGTGGTAGTGAACACAAGGCAGGTGGCTGCAATGGATGGAAAATGAACAGTGAGGAAACTGTGACACAGTGTGAACACTGGTATGGGAAATGGCCTTCTCATGCCCATATCCACCACACCTGCAAAACTGGTCTCAGCTTCATTGTCTTCTCTCTGTTTTTCTTGTTAAGAATAGCCCCCAACAACAACAACAAAAAAAAAGAATCAAAAAACAACCAACAACAAAAAAATCCCAAACCCTGGGACCTTTTATTCCAAAACCAGTTAGTCCTGATTATTTCAGTTAGTTAAGTAGGAAAATAGTGCCACAGTGTCATGGTTTAAGCCGTAACTCAGGCGTTTGCTCACTCACTCCCCCCTTTTTCTCCCCTCCACTCGGGGGGGGGTTGGGAGGTGGGGAGAAGAATCGAAAGAATGTTCTTATCTCTCCCATGGATTGAGATATCAACAGTCATGTAATTAAGGCATAACACAAACCACCGCTGCTACCACCAATAATAATAATGACAAGGAAAATACAAGGGAAGAGAATAAAAGTGCTCACCACCCGACAAACAAGCCGTGGACTCACTCTTCCGGGTTCCTGCCCCCAGTTTACGTAGTGGGCATGAAGTGTTATGGTATGGAATACCCCTTTGGTCAGTTTGGGTCAGGTGTCCTGTCTCTGCTTCCTCCCGGCTTCCCCTCCTCCCTGGCAGAGCATGAGACTCAGAAAGTCCTTGGTCAGACCAAACATTACTAAGCAGTAGCTAAAAACATTGGTGTTATCAGCGCTGATCCCAGGCTGAAAGTCAAAACCACAGCACTGCACCAGCTACCAAGGAGAAAAATGACTGCGACTGCTGAACTCAGGACACACAGTCAATGGCATCACCTAATAGTTTTGAAGATTATTTGGGGGGAACTTGGACTAAAATGAATATTTAAGTATAACTATGGTAGGCTAGAATTGAAAAAGTATTTCATATATTAGAATTTTGCATGAGGCTTTTTGTGAAAATTTTGACAGGGTTGCATTGGTATAGTATCTAACACTTTCCACAAGCCATAACTTTTTAATTGTGGCACAAGGAATAAAATCTTCAATATGTGCACTGTCAGTCTGCCAACAGAACCCAGGTAAGATTTTTTTCATTTTTAACATAAACAAGGAAAATCAAGACCATATAATTTATTTTCTAATTTGCTTTCATCAAATTTCATTCAGAAATGTGTTTTATGTAGTGAAATACATGTGGTTTTCATGGTAAAAAAATATATTACTGACAATGAAATACCCACAACCCAGCAATAAATAGTCATCTAAGTAGTTATGCTTTTGACTGTCTTAACTTCACAATTGCTAGGTGTCAGCAATAATTGCATGATATATTAATTTCTTTTCCTATGTTAAAGAACATCCATTTGACTTTGAGTGATATTAACAAGTCTGAAAGCTTGTTCAAGCTTTCAAAATATTTCAAAATATTAATACAATCACTTCTTACAGTTTTTAAAATAGAATTTGAAGGACACTGGGGTTTTCCATTGAAAATAAATGTTTTAATACATACAGTGATGTTACCAGATAATTATGTCATTTTAAAAGTAGCTCAGAACCTGAACTAACCTGCCCTCTCTAATTCGTGATTCAAAGGATCTTGGATGTTAAAAGAATTTTGTTAGCTGAAGCAATGTCATATTGATTGAGCATAATGGTCTTTTGGGAAATTTCTCAGATGTTTAATGAAAGCGGGAG
Source organism: Psilopsiagon aurifrons (assembly GCA_025447955.1). Classification (NCBI taxonomy): domain Eukaryota; kingdom Metazoa; phylum Chordata; class Aves; order Psittaciformes; family Psittacidae; genus Psilopsiagon; species Psilopsiagon aurifrons. The sequence continues at coordinate 17,841 of JAOEHY010013205.1, read as the reverse complement.
CTCCCAAGCGTGCAGGGAGTTCCTATTCTGTCCTGTTGGTGTGGAGAACACAGCGAGATCTCTTCACTGATCCAGGCAATCATTCACAATGTTCATTATATGCAGGTGTCTGAAATAGTATGGTGCTGAAAAAATCATGATTATTCATTCTTTGATTCCCAGACCAGGTATCAGTGGTGTGGAGCACAGAACTGCTGTGACAAGGTGTGGGGCCAAGGACATTGCAGAAGTAGGTCTCTATTTTGTCACGCTTCTATCCTCCATTTTTCCCACCTCTCTCTTTCTTTCTTGCACTCCTGAAGACATACATTACACACTGAAGCAATGCTTGGGAAGTTTTGACGCGTTCTGCTTTCTCATCCTATCAGAAAATTGGCTTTCCTGTGGACATCTGTCTTCCATTTGCAGCTGGATAAATGGGAGCGTGTGGACAGTGGAGCTATCAGCTGCTCCCTCTCCTACATAATTTCCCATTTTTAGGGTCTGGTGGGCCCATCAGACTTTTTCTAACAGAACCTTGTGCTTTATTGAATTCTGCACTGCATAATCAGGACTACGTGTTAAGGTGAAGAGTGACAGCAGCAGGGTTTGTGACGACCCTCAGATGGGAGCATGGGGAGGAGAGCCCAGCAGACCTCTCTCCGTGGCAACCCGGTTACATTGGACTGCAGAACGAATGAGATGTGTCAAGACGGTCTCCCTCCCTTTACCGACCTCAAAGCAGATTCAAATCAATGCTGCATAAATTCACTCCAAATCTTATCTTTGTCCAGATCTATGAATATCTGAAGTTTCAGTAGTCTTCTCAAAAGCATTTTTTATTTTATTTACTTTTAGATTCACAAAATGTGCTCTACTGGCTTATCTTGATGCAATTTAGCAACATGCACACTTATCTGTCTCTTTTCGAAGGCAAAGATGGAAAAAGATTATTGGAATAGAGATCCCTGGCAACTCCCTTTCCCTGTCTCAGAGAAAAGAAACTTCACACACCCCATGCCTTGGAAAAGCACCTGAATTCAGGTTGTATCCAGATGCACGGGGGCCTCTTGCTGCAGAAGAGCCACTGAAATATGAGGGTAGCTAACACCAGCGCTCCACATGACCCCAGTTGCCAAGGAAGATCATGAGGTGGAAGGTGGGATCCTAGGCAGCCAGACCCCAAGCTACATTCTCCTTTGTCATAAATAGAAGCAGCACTTCCAACAGCAGCCAAGAATAAATAGGAAGCCAAAGTGTTTGGTGAAAAATGGACTTCATGCGTTCAGCTGGATGGTGGCAGCTACCAGCAGGGCAGTTCAATTACAATCTGGGTCACTGGAACTTAAAGGCACCCCTGGGGAAAATGTATACCAAGGGACCTTCAGCACAGAGGCTGGTCTGTGTGCCCTCCGGTCAGTGGTTAAAGCAGCAGGCTTGCTGTTCCTGACTCATTCAGCCACCCCCCACAGTAAATTTTAAGAGTCTAATTTAAAACAAGAGGCTTGAATTTGAGTGCCTAATGGGTGAATCAGTAGATTTTGGTTTTCAGCTGCAGCCTCCACTGGGTGGCAAACCACAGGCTGAGCTGCAGAAACATTATGCCCAGCTACCTACTTACAGCGCTGGGCTTGGATTCTGGTGCTTCATTTAGGGTTAAATCAGTATGGTCTTTGACCTTCAAATATTTTTTTCAGTTTTATAGTTTTACCACAAGGCAGCAATAAAATTTACCTACATTACTTCAAATATAACCAAGATAAAGCTCTGAAATGCACCATAAGCTTTACCATTGCATAATTGTACATTTTTATTGTATTTATATAATCAACAACAACATAGCATGCCATTAATGGCACACTGTTTTAGATCCTCGCAATACTGATTTCTTTCATTTCTTGTGGGTAAGCTGTACATTGATAGCCTATGCATATGTTTCTCAAAATGCCCTTGAGAAGCAAAATAACATGTGAAAATCATTTTTTATTTTCCAGTGAACTTCATAGCACTTCCTCAGATTCCATCCTTTGGATGGATTTCCAGCTTATCTTACATGTGAGAAATGACCTTATAACCTATGTGTGACAGTTGTTTGGGGTTTATTAAGTGCCCTGCTCACTGGTAGCACTGGGGCATTACTCACAGATATTTGTGCGCTACTACAGGGAGCCAAGGAAAATTATTATTCTTCTGTATTTAACTATGTTGTCTTCTTTTTGCCCCATGTCACTTAGAAGTATCTTGTGCCAGGATAGGTTTGCTTTTAAATTGCAAAAAGCAAATTGGTTTTTTCTTGCTCTGTACTTGGCTCTGGTGTTCAGTGCTTTGGAACAGGCAGCTTTCATTTCTGAAAACAGTTTGCCAGCCCCTTAATTGGCTTCTTTCTAAAGGACCATTTCTATGTAGAAGCTGCTGCCTGTATGAAGAATGAGGAGGTAAATTGATTTCCACGTAGAGTTCAAGGAAAGCTGTCAGAAAAGGGGGAAACACATAGCTGGTATTAGCCTGCTATAGAAATCCTCTGCTGGGAATCAGGGAAAGAGCTAAACCTAGATGAGTTTACTAATAAGGTTAATTTAAAATTTATTCTAAAGGATAGCTATTACTGTTACTATGAGAGAGGTTTAATATAAGTTTTCCTATTTTCAATCTCAAATGCCAGCAGTAATGACACCTTCCATGAGAATAATATTCATTATAGTGCCCTGGGGCTGTGCACGCTCATCACCTTTTTTATCTCTGACTCTTTCTGCGGGTGTTAATTCAGGGTGAGGTACAATACAATTGTCCTTGCACGGGACACAAACCATTGCAAACACATAGGCTTTTCTGAGAAAAGTTCGGAGTCTGCATCTGAAAAAGCACCTTTGTTTAAGATAGTGTGTCTGCAGCAATGAAACTGCCAGATGTTTCATAAGCACCACTGATGTAAGAATATCAGAAAGGATAATGCTCTAAATTACAAGTGGGAGCTTTGGCTGTAGGCAAAATGAAGTGAACAATTAGTATTCCTGGCATAAAGGGGTAAAACAACAAACGCTGCCATAGATGCTCCATATTATTAAAAGGTACTGCGATAAGGTTTCTTCTGCAAACACAAAGGCAGCATTATGCAGAGCAGGGGTTTAATCTAATTTACTTTCCATGCCTTTTATTGACAAATAGCTAATGAAAATTACTCACATTTTCACTGTATCTTATCAAGCATTTCTAATAAAAAGACACACTCTTTTGCATGTATGTTGCATCACTTCATAAAATTTTCAGCAGCCTATGACTTACTAAATAAAGTTGTCACTCAAACCTCATTTCCCATCCGACTGCAACGAATCAAAATGGACACTGAATTAATGCTGAATATTGTCTGTGTTTGATGAGGTCTCTGCAAGATCTCTGTTCTGTCACCTTTAATGCACTCTGCTTGAGGATTTATCTGATTTCTTACTGTTTCCAGGAAAAGATGAGATATTACAAATCTGTCTCTGGCCTTATCTAATTTATGCCTTTGAAATGTTTTTTCAAGAGTGAAGAGAAATTAAAAAAACAGGGAGATCCATCACCACAAGAATCCCAGTCAGAAAGTCTTGCAAAAACAAAGGAATAAGTACTATGTTTTATTTGTTCTGTGTCTGAAACAGTCTATGTAAGTGAAGTGTTATTTAACTTGGTATTATAAGTAGTTGTCATATGCTCAGGAAACAAGTAAAATTAAACCTAAAAGCACTGAATCTTTTCAGGAGATCTATGAGTCCAGAAAGACATAGTAATTTCAGTACAGTATTTACAGCTTAGTAGATTTGTAGCTGCATTTCCATTTAAAATTTGTTAGAGAGCTGTATACTAACATGAGAATGAATACATAACCATGTATTCAGTTCCTTACACTTTTTATTTATAAGCGATTCATGCAATTTGTCTGTACAGAACCTCTCACATTTGATGCTAATGCTGTGAGTCGGTGGGGTTGGAACTAGATGATCTCTAAAGTCCCTTCCATCCCAAACCATTCTATGATTTTACAACAGTGGGAAATGCCCACTGTTGGTTTTGAGGCTGTTCTTTCAGCATGGCATGCTCAGGTCTTCAGTGGTGGCAGAGGTGGAAGGGCAGCCACACTAACTTCCTCCCTCCCATGACTGCTCCTTATCTACCACATACAAGGTCTTGCAGGGCCCTGCAAACATTGACCTTGAGCTCAGGTGCCCTTCTCCCTGATGTGGGGTGCCCTGGCTACATCTCCCACTGCAGGTGATTAGCACAGGGCTTGGGAGGTGGAAGTATTTGGGCAGCAGAGAAATTGCACTCACACTTTTCTTCTCTATGAGTTCAGACTGGACTTGCTGCATAAGGAAAGGTGACAACTTCCTTTTCCTATACATGCTTGCTCGAGGAGAAGGCTCGGTAGAGCCCCAGAGGCACTTCCCAACTCAGAAGGTCAGGGCTAAGAGGCACTCAGGTCTCTTGCACACCAATTGGCTAAGTTAGGCAAGTCCCCACACTGTTTTAGACTTTATGAACGCCAGAAAGGCTCAGTCACATGTTGCTGGTCACCTATGGAGAGGTAAGAATTGCCAGCAGCAAGTGGGAACATACCCTGAAGTCTGGAATTTGGCTTGCTGCCACTCCTAGGTCCTTTTGGGTCTCTACCCTCTACCCTTCTGTTGCCATTTTATCTTCCTGCATCATCCAACATCAAATACCACAGGTCATTTTTAGACTAGTTAATCTCAGGCTACTTTTTCACACCATTCTCCTTCCCCAGCTTTTTTACTTTCCTGAATAGCATCAGGTGTTTGGGTAGGTGAATTTCTTCTCTCTTATCTCCTTTCCATATATGACATAGAGTGACAAAGCTGACTGTTACTGGGGCCTCAAAACTACCCATAACTGAACAAGAAGCCATTAACATTCTTCAAGGACAAGCTATATGCAGGAATCTGGGGTGCTCTGCTCTGTTTCAGTAAAATGACCTGTCACCAGTGAGATGGCTATGAACTGCATCACTATATTTTTATCCTGTTACATCCTGAAATGGCTTTGCACTATTGATGATATTTATTTAGCTGTTTAGCTCTTTATCTATTTATTTATTTTGTTAGCAATGCAAGTACATTTAATAACAAATACAGCGAAACCCTTCCAGCTCACTGTACCATGCTATCTTTGTAGCATTGTGTCTCCTGCTTACAAATGATTCTCATCTCCCCTGAACACTCATGATGAAGTACAAGGTTTATCCTAGGCCACATCATTTTCAAATGTGCTAAAAACATAGTGAATTAAGCACAGAATTCATATTGCTGTGCGTGACTGGGATAAGATATAACTGTAGTATTAGATCTGTCAGGTGTACGCTTTACTCTATCAAAAATGCTGCTTAGTTTTAGGGGTTTGTTTTATTTGAAGAGCTTGCAGTAGGAATCATAACTGGAGCTCTCAATTACAGCTGCATTTTAGAGTGTAGGCAGTGTCAGCTAATAATAAAAATATTTGATGACACAGGTCTTCTCGTTGGATAATACACACAAGGGGGTTCGTTAACCATCCTGAGTTTTGCCTCAAGCTGTGCAAGTGCTTTGCAGAAGATATTAATTTCATATGTTAATGTTTGTGTCTTCAGATGTTCTTATTTACACATTGGGACCCCACTAATTTGCAAACTCTGCTTAGAAACATAATTTCTATGTGTTTGTTTCATTAAACATACAATCCTCTTACTTCAATAGTGAACCCATCTCCATGATTGAAATTTGGTCACATTTATTCAAAGTTCAGAACTAGCCACTGCTTGTTGGGAAATCTGTTGGTGGTCAACATACTGTGATGTTGATGGATGAGCTCTGTGGCACCAGTGAAAGTAAAGTGAGCAACATGCTCACTTCAGACAAGTGTCCTCCCCAGTGAACATAGCCATGACTTTGCAGGACTCATTAGATGAGAGACCTTTTGTGGAAGGGGTGGTTGAAACAAGAGAGAAGTTGTGCTCTCCAGTAACTGTGAAAAGAGCTCAGCTGAGAAGAAGCACATTTTGAATGCCTGGGCAAATTCTGTGTGTAGATGTGTGTGTGTGCCCATGTTGCTTTGGTCATATCTTCCTGAAGTAAACATCTATGAACCTGGAGTACGCCCATGTGGTCAACCTTGTTGCCTCTGCTGAAGGGACCAGAACTCCTCAGTTATTGCACTGTGTGCCTGGAAATTAATCCGCAGCCTATGAACCACAAAAAACTATGCAGGTCTGCTGGGAGGAAAACTTGGACACACATCAGAGGATAATGTCTACCAGAGTCCTCACCCCAATAAGCACACACAGATGTGTGTGAATGCAAGCCAATGCACAGCACTTAACTGGGGACTAATACGGACATATTTTGGATAGAGTTGCACTGAAGTTACTGAGTGAATAGGACAATAAGCACTGGTCCTGAGGGCAAAAGATCCAGGAAGAGGAAACCAGGAACAAAACAGTGCTACAATCCATTGAAGCATAGGACACAGGAGATGAAGAACTGGATTTCCTGACTGGTGAGGGAGCTCTGCCTACGCTGCAGGTCTTCACGTGTGTGTACAATGTGAAAAGAGATCAACAGTATGTTAACATAGATTTAAAAGGAGCCATTTGCAAGAAACTGAAGAAGCTTTGGACTACACGAATCTAGTGGGCTGGGTTCTAACAAAGCAATCTGGGCAGCAGCTAAACTGGAAATAACCATATGATGGCTCACATGGCTGCTTAATAAATATGCAAAGACCAAGCAGGCAGCTTTTCTGTTCCATACTTGGCTATTGATTTAAACTTTTCAAATGGTGCTTATTTATTACTTTTAATACAACTACCCATACAAGAAACAGTGACAGTTAATAATGTTTCTCACCTTGATTTGTACTTCCATCACATCCCCTTGAAGCTCTAAGCGTGGTTTGGAGACATCTGCTCTCAGCAAATGAAACAACATCCACAAGTGATTTGATTGTCATGCAGTCTCTGAGGTAGAACTTGGTCTGTGTTTGATGTGGTTTCTACTAAAGAGACAATTAGTGTGCAGCAAAATGAAGGCTTACAGAGCGCTTGAGCCTGTTCAGATTCGGTGTTTCCCTGTTTCTGATTTATTAACCCAATACAGATGCACCTGTTTCTTTTCAGCAAAGTCCTATTCTCTCCCCAGTTTTCCACTTGCTCTGCCAGAGGCACAATGAGAATAGCTGGCTTGCCAAAATGTACACAGTAGCCACTAGCTGGGGAAGGATAAGGACCTAAAGCAGACACAATCTTATTTAAGCACAGGTGTATTACTGCATCCTATAGCAGCAACTAAAAGCATCACACTTTATTTCAACATATTGTAGTGGACAAAATGTGCTATTGATGGAGAGCAAGAAATCATAACGAGCTAATTCTTCACAGTTCCTCTATGGGTTCTCTCTGTAACCTTAGTGAAGGCACATGGACAATGATTTTCAACCCTGGATTCATGAAGGTCTCCCCAAACCACTATCAGCTCTGCTTTATGCCTACTTGACCCTACACTGTATCTTAAGCATCCAACACATGCAGCTCAGCACTCCCCAGCCTTACTGATGAGTGTGGATAGGCCAGCACATATCCCTGATCCCATCACTCATACAAACATGTCCTACTGCTGAGGGCTACTGGGAAAGAGAATTGAAAGACTATTTATTATGGCAACGACCAATACAACAGCTGAATTACAGAGCAAATTATTTCTCTTTGTGTAGTTACCAAGAACCAGATCATCAGATCAGGGATCTCTCCTTTACATGCATACATATTGTTCTCACTAAAAATCAACAAGTTAAACCCAAACTCTTTTGAGATTATATTTTAATGAATCTCCCCCCTGTGGTGTGCCCAAAATTCTGTTGAAATTGCTAGCTTCCCTAGTTTCAAGTCTGAACAGCAAGGTTTGACATGGCTTATCACCCATACACATCAGAAAATGCTTTTCTGCTTTAAAGTGCCGCACAGCTTGTGAGGAGGCTTTCTATATCTGTCTGGAGATGGACTGTATCTGCAGATACTGTGTCTGAGGATGAAGGAACATGTAAGGAAAGCAAATCAAAGGCACTAAACCTTTCAAGGGATTTCACTCTATTAATGTCCTTCTGATGTTTCAAATAAGAGCAAGAAGAAGTCCTGTGTGCTGGACAGGGTCTTGCGTGGCGGAGGCAATCCCATGGTCACCTTCCCTTGTGATGGAATCAGGGCAACTGGACCCCCAGCCACCACCACTTCTGTAACTCTTTCCACATTCTCAAGGTTTGCAAACAGCATCTGCCTCCTGCACCAAATAAACCTGCTCAAAGGTATCGCAATCAGTGCCAAGAGCAAGCAACGCAAGGCAACAGTGCAGAACATATGCTTTATGCTTCACCATTTGTCAGATATTGCTCATGCTAATGAAATTGCAATTCACTAGAAGTTAGGATATAATCAGTAAGTAAACTTACTGGGAATATCAGGTTAAATATTTAGTTACTTTGGTTATTGAAATAAGACTGTTGAACAGTTAGTGAACCTACATAATATTCCTGCGGGAGAAAATACTCTTTGGAATACATGGATGTTCTGGGTTATTGTGGAATAAATACAACTTTCCTCTAACATTATAACTAAAGATTTTTTGAAAAATAACAGAATAAACCATATTAAAAAAACTCTTTACCCCAGGCTACCATAATGAAGAAAAAGTATTCCAAATGTGAACTAATGAAGTACAAAGTAATGAATATTTAATTTGTATAATTCACCGAAGTGCTGAAGTGCAGTTAGGAATCCAAGTGACATTCTTCATAAAGTGTTCATTAGGACTTTTTGGCTTGCATGCAATCATTGCATTTTTTTTTTCTGTATTACTGTTACTATGGTATTATACAAAGGTGAATGAACATCTCATGAGAGTGCCTAGAAAGTTCAAAGGAGAAAAAGGAAACGAAGAAAGCGATGGTGTCTATTAAATTTAAATAAGCTACCTGTTTACAGTGAAAAAGATAAAAGACTAAGCAGAGCAGAAAAGCAACTGAGAAAAGGAATAGAAAAGGTAATTGAGTTTTACATTGTGGGCTTCTTCTCTTGGCAGTGTGAATATTATTGAATTAGCCATATTACTATAAAGCTTACACAAAAGCAGAACAGTGTGAAGGCTTGGTATGAAACTTTAACAATATCAATGGAGGTGAGATAAGCGCTACCAAAAATGCACGCAGGAATGTATCAGAGAAAGAATATCATGGGATTCTTTTTCTTTTTTTTTTTTTTTTTTTTCAATAGAACCAAACTATGGTGTGATGTGAATTTTAATAGGAGCACACAGAAAAATGAAAATGTGAACAGCAAAAAAAGCCCATACACAGAGGGAAGGATTTCACAGCCACAGTCTGCACAGTAAATATCAAGAGGTGAAATATTTGTATTAAAGAAATATTCTTCATACCATACCTTTATTTAACAGACTATCTCTTGCCACATCCTCTCAGTCTGTAGCTTATCAAGTTGACTCTGGCACAAGGTCACATATTTACCTGAAATATGGATTTCACTTCGTTTTATAGATTCAAAGAGAGAATTAAAGGTCAGCAGATTTAAATTATTGAATGTGGGTCTAAAAATTGTGCTTTTGTTTGACTGCAGAAGATTGAACCAGAGTGGTTTTGCGTTGCTTCACCCTCTTTTCGAACTCTTCTTTTCATATACTTCAACCTAAATTTGCATCTGCTGGCTATACATTATTTGCCTAGCTACTGACACAGATTTTTCTACAAGGCATCTCCATAGGATGTTTAAATACTCTCTAAAATCATTGCACAACACAGTCAGTATTTCACACTTCCAGAAGGTAGGAGGTATATCCTATAAAAGTATCTGACTTAAAATCAGGATGATTTTTCCACTCCTCATTTGCGTGGGGGAGAAGGGTTTCTGGACAGGTACTGGCGTCAGGGGTCCTGATTAACCATAAGAACTACTAGTGCCTCAGGCAGGCATGAAAGCCTAATCAGGTGTTAAAAGGAACATGATTTTGACAAATTATATATTCTAGGAGTGTATATGCACAGCATGCTGCATATATACACTCCTGAATTTTGACTTCTACATCTCAGACTGAAAGAGGGAATTGCCTTTGCCACGGGTCACCCCCATCTATTCCCACACCTTGTTCAGTGTTGTAAGTTAGCAAGACAACCCAACTGGAAGGAGTTTTGGACAGCTGGCAAGCACAGTCCAGGGAGATCTCCTGCCTGTTTGATGTAACTCCTGTCCACCTGAAGGCAGAGCAGGAGGGTAGTTGCACAGCATCCTATGAGCTCAGCCCTGGCAACTTCAGGTGTCAGCGCTAGAAGAGCCCGGCAGGGTGCTGGAAATGTACCCTTCCATTTAGCAAGCTATTTGCAGAATGTGGGAATGCAGCATGGAAATGTACAAATGATGAGCCATGAGAGACTGATGACAGAAGGTGAAGTAATTAAAAAGTGAAATTAGAGGAGAGATGCAAACTATCATCTAAACATAACCAGTGATAGGTCACGAACATAACTGTATATAAATGGACGATTTTCAGGTTTCAGCACAGATATTTCTCTTGCTGTCTTAGGTAATTTAACAGAAAAATTACTAATTCTTATCCTTTCTCTTCTTGAAGAGACCGACAGAAATGTAACACTAAGAGAGCTGAAGTGAGGCCTAAGATAGGGAAAGTGGGTGAGCTGAGTGCGCAGTAGCTGCTAGAGCAAAGGGATATCAGTGACCCTGCTGCTCAGGAGAGTATTAGCCTGATGCTGAAAGGCCAGTTTAACTTATTACATTAATTTGCAGTGGAGTCTGTTTCTGTATGCCTTAGTTGGGCATATCAGTACCTCCCATGTGATGGCAGTACAGCTTTGCTTGGGTAGCCAGCTGTGGAGTTTGGTCTCATGGAATCGCATGCTACTCCAACGGCATTAGTATGATTCCCTGGAAGCCAAACAACCTTTCTGTTTTATAAACTACAACATAATCCTACAAAATACTGTCCAGATTTCCTTTACATCATTGAAGAATATTTGCAAAGGTGTAGGCTGGAAATTATCGCCTTGTAACTCCATGGACCAGGTTTACCTGAGAATAGAGGTGCTCTGTCACCATCCACAAACGTGTTTTATAGTGGGAGGAGTGTCTGTGACACCCTATAGCATCCCACCTGCCTTACAATCTGCACCAAACCCAGATGTTCCTGCAATTTTCTTTTCTACTTCCTCCATTTTGGTCTCCAACTCTTCCTTTGCTTTTGTTTTTTTCTTCCCTGTGGTAATGCCTACTACCCTATGCAGGTTTGTCTCCACCCCATCCCAGCTTCATGTGTGCATTGGTGTCAAAATAACAGCTCTGATCATCAGGTTGACACTCCATAGGCTTAAGTAAGGGCCTGTGATCATGACAATTGCTTCATGCTCTTGGCCAACATGCAAACACAATTAAGACTATTAAAAGAGAGATTAGGCAGTCTCCTAATATGCCAGACAAGACTAAGTTTTGCATGCGCTGAGACTGTTATAACAGAAAAGACATAACAAAGAAAAGTTGTCTTGATAGAGAGGGACATGGATTTGCACAAGCATGAGCTGGGCATGGTGAAAAGGGGAGGGATATGGCCAAGCCAGCTGGTGCCAGGGCAGAAAACAGCTTCTCCTTCTGGGCATTTGCCTTCCAGTCAGGACTGAAATGCTTTTTAGCCAAAACCAGATGACAAAACTGGAGTTGAAATGTGGCCAAATGCCTACAGAAAGCCATTTTCCTACTGAAATAACAACTGTATATTGATGAGTGGAACAGGAGGTGAATATTTTGAAGTGAACCTAGTGCACGATGTTAAATTTCTATGCTGTCTACAGAGGGGGATAGGTATTATCCAACCATCAGCATATGAAATACTAGCAAAACAGAAGTGAATGGCTATGATGAGAGCTGTGGATCCAGAATATCCAACCTCTTCATACAGGTTTGCTGCAGCACTCCACTGTCTTAACAATAACTGTGGACTGGATCACTGCAGTAAACTACATGCTTCGGGCTTCCCAAAAGTGACCCAACAAGAGTGATGGTATTGAAATAACCAGTGACTGGTTCTGCTTCACAGGGAGTGGGATATTATTTAATATTAAACTGTGGATGAAATGTCTCTAGTGTCTTCTTACTGTCTCTAGTGTTTTTTTGGTACAGCCATACAGAGCTCTTCAGGTGAGCAATTGCTTAAAAGGGCATTTGCTGTCTGGCCCACAGGACTGTTTAAGGTCATGTTGGTAGCTTGTGGCTCTCATGGACTTACAGACTGGTTGAGGCTGGAAGGGACCACTGGGAGTCATCTAGTGCAAAACCCCTGATCAGGTGGGGTCACCTAGAGCACACTGCTCAGGACTGTGTGCTGAATATTGGCTCTTGAATATCTCCAGAGAAGGAGATTCCACAACCTGTCTGATCAACCTACTCCAATGCTCAGTAAAGAAGTTCTCAGATATGATATGGTCAGATAGGACTTCCTGGGGTTTAGTTTATGCCCACTGCCTCTCTTTCTATCACTTGGCATCACCAAGGAGAGTATGGCCTTATCCTCTTGACACCCTCCCTTCATATACTTATACTCATTGGTTCAATCCCCCCTGAGTCTTCTTGCCTATAGGCTAACAGGCCCAGCTCCCTCAGTCTGTTCGTACAAGAGATGCTCCAGACCCGTAATCATTCCTCTGGTCCTTCACTGGACTCGCTCCAGGAGCTCCATGCCTCTTTTGTACTGGGGACCCCAGAGTTGGACACAATATTCCTCACTGAGGATGAACAGAGGGAGGATTACCACCCTTGACCTCCTGGCAGTGCTCTTCCTGATGCAGCCCAGAATAACATTGGCCTTCTTGGCCACAGGGGCACATGGCTGGCTCATGAACAGCTTGTGCACCAGGACCTCCAGGTCCTTCTCTACAGGGCTGCTTTCCTTCAGGTCAGCTCCCAGCCTGTACTGGTAACTGGGGTTATTCCTCCCCAGGGGCAGGACCCTGTGCTTGTAGTTGTTGAATTTCAAAAGGTTCCTCTCTGCCCATCTCTCTAGCCTGTCCAGATCTTTCTGAATGACAGTGCAGCACTCTCAGGTATCAAACACTTCTCCCAGCTTCATATTATCAGCAAACTTGCTGAGGAAGCTCTATCCCTTCATCCACTGAGGAGTAAGTTGAGCAAGACTGGATCCTGTATTGACCCATCGGGAGCACCACTAGTTATAGATCTGAACTAGACTCTGTGCCACTGATCACAACCCTCTGAGACCTGCCATTCAGCCAATTCTCATCCCCCTCACCATCCACTCATCCAGCCAACACTTCCTGAGTTTGTTTGGGCAGATAGCATGGGAGACAGTGTTGAAATCCTTGCTAAAGTCTAGGTAGACAACATCCCCTCCTCTCCCTTAATTTATCCAGCTAGTTGTCCCATTGTAGAAGGCAATATAAGCATGATTTTCCCTTGGTAAATCCATGCTGACTGTTCCTGATCATCTTCCTGCCTTCCACATGCATAGAGATGGCCTCCAGGATGAGATGTTCCATCACCTTACCAGGAATTGAGGTGAGGCTGACTGGCCTGTAGCTCCCAGGGTTCTCCTTCTTGCCCTTACTGAAGACTGGGGTGACATTTCCAGTCCTCACGCACCTCTCCTGATTGCCATGATCTTCAAAGCCTTTTGAAGGCTCTTCCTTAAAGCAGAATTTTTAGAAGAAATGCTTCCCTACTATAGTTCCAGAAACACAATGAACTAGACTGGGAAGTGAGTAATTTGTATTGTCTCCTTTCCAGCCACTAGGGTGGGAAAGCCCCCAGTTTCCTGCCTTCTCTCCCTTCAGAAACTGGGAGGAGGTCTCAAGAAAATGGGTGAGAGGGCAGACTTGAAGGTAAGCCTGGCTCAGATGGGGAGATTAAGGGTAAATTGTTATTCACATCAAAATGACTTTGGAGAAATATTCTACAAATATAAGAAATTTCATCAGTTTATTTTTATCATATGTAAGCATATTCCTTCTGCTTCCTGAACATAAATGAACTGGCTTAATCCTACTCTTTTTCATTTAATGGAATTATTATTCCCTTTGCATCTCCCCTGCTGCTTCATATCACTGCTGAGTATTTATTAAGAACTAGTAAAATTCATGAATTTTACTTGCTTGCCAGGTACAGAAAAATATGGAAACGGGAAGACAGCGAACTTTTCTGCTTACTCAACAGGGAATGCTATGGCTATAACACACTATTGGATTATATAAAAAGGTAGTAAAATTGTTAAAATGAAGCAACAATTTTCACATCTCATGACCACGGCTGGCAAAGTGCTGATGGTTCAGATTTCACAAAAAAAATGGTATGGTAAGCATGAAGGCAGTAGCTGTTTCAGTTGCAAAATACCACATTATGGGAACAGTCAGGACCACAAAACACAGTTTTTCAATCTGTTTAAATATGGGGATAAGGTTAATAAATTTTCTGTGAAAATGCAAACTTTACATTACAAATTGAAGCCCCCAGTTAACAGCCTTTCCTTAATCTGGCCAATGCCAAACACCATTTTCCTTTTTCCATTTTTCTTTTTTCCCCATTTTCTCATGATTCTTTCAAATTCTTTCCCTGGCCTCAGGGACCTACTTGTTAAATCTCTCTTCTGCAAAAAAGAAGATGGAGAGCCTAGTTTCTCAAAGAAACATGTGCGTCTGATTCTTGCTGAAAAGGTGTGGGCTCACGTTGGCACATTTGGTATTTGTAACTTCAAAATTTATATTGCAAAGCTGCTCTGAAAAGGAATTAAATTCATTGTGCATGGAAAATTCTCAGCCCATATTATGAGCAAATATTTCTTGCAAGACAGTAAATTATTTTGATAATTTTGTTTCAGTTTTAAGACCACATCTCTGTTTCAACAAGTAACCACTTATATAAAATATTTAACAACTAAAACCCCCCATTTTGTTTTGGTTTTTTTTTTTTTTAAATATTTGATGATATCTAGAAGTCATGCAAATTGTGAACAATGTGCAGGGAGGGAGGCATTCGATTCCAGAAATAATTAGGCGTGTTTGATTCAGGCGTGAGTAGCATAACTGAGTCAAAAGGTGTAAATCACTTGTTCAGCTCGGCTTGGTACTGAGATTACACTTCAGGTCTAGTCTCCGGGTTCAGAAAAAGGCTATCTTTGTTTCTCACAAAAATGTTAAACTGCCACATCAGGAAAGAGAATGCCTACATAGATTGAGAGATTTCTCATTGCTTCCAAAAATGCTAAGCTTCATTGTGTGCACTGTCAGTGTTTTCTAAAGGGAAAGGCACCAGGTTCCTTATTCCACCTGATTCTAGCAGAAATAAAGCTGCAAAAATGAACACAGAGTACTTCACACTTGAGGAAAGATATTATTGTATCGTTTAGAAATGATATCCCACTGGCTCAGGAGAAAGCCTCCAAAATTACAGAAATAACAAAAGCAGAATGAAGCTTTCTAATAATAGGATTTATGGCTCTATGTTCTATTTTGTGTGAGTACCTTATAAGTATAAACAAGTAAACTGACATTTTGTGCTTCAAAGCATCACTTTGCATCCATAATACGGGATTATGTAAAGACTTCTTCTTGGACTTTGTGCCTCTGTATGTGTCTGTGTATGTACACATATATAAATATATATCTGTTATACATATACACTACACATATATGCCCTGGGTTCAGCAGTAGTGGTCATTTTTCTTTTTCTTAGTAGCTGGTGCAGTGCTGTGTTTTTGACTTTCAGCCTGGGAGCAGTGCTGCTAACACCAGTGTTTTCAGTTACTGCTTAGTAATGTTTGGTCTGACCAACGGCTTTCTGAGTCTCATGCTCTGCCAGGGAGGAAGGGAAGCCAGGAAGAAGCAGAGATGGGACGCCTGACCCAAACTGAGCAAAGAGGTATTCCATACCACAGCACGTCATGCCCACTATGTAAACTGGGGGCAGGAACCAAGAAGGGTGAGTTCATGGTTCAGTTGGCGGGTGGTGATTGTATTCTCTTCCCTTGTATTTCCCTTGTCATTGTTATTATTGGTGGTAGCAGCAGTAATTTGTCTTGTACCTTAGTTATTGGACGGATCTTATCTCAACCTGTGGGAGTTGCATTCTTTCGATTCTCCTCTCCATCCCACTGGGAGCTGGGGGAAAGTAAGAGGGGGGAGTGAGTGAGCAAATGCATGAGTTATGGCTTAAACAACGACAATATGCATACTAAATAAATATGCTATATACATATGTATATACATCAATAGATTTTTAAGTTCTTCCCAGCCATGGTTTTGAGGAATGCACTGAGTATTATCTCTTTTTCTTGTAAAACCACAGAGCTAGAAAGCTATGTGTAAGTCCCACTGTCATATACCTCGTATTTAAAAGGGTGATCAGTCACAAAAAAGGGGAGAATGTGTTCATGCACAAAGTGTGTCTGGCAAATTAAAGCTGATTCAGTGCCCTCATTATCTCCATCAGTGATATATAGAAGGCAATAGGATTTGTGGTCTGGCACTGCTAAAGGCTGATTCAAGAGATTTAGTAACATTGGAGCATTATGTGAAATCTTTCAATCAGCCTCATAGAGAAAAGATGGGCACTACCACGCTGATTGCTGGGAAGACCTTGTAGATCTGCAGGATGAGGAGGATGCCCAGGAAGGAAGAGGAACAACCTACATTACAGACTGGTTTTATCTAAGCCAACTGGTAGTACAAAAGTTTAAATGCATCTTCAATTAATGGAGAATACACATTTTCAGTATTTACTGCTCTGGATGTAAAGTTGAAGGAACAACCTGAGTAGAAGGAATGTCAAGGACTGAGAAACCAGTTTTGCAAAGTTCATAATGAAAAGAACTGTGGAGGAAAATAAAGAGAGGGAGTTGTGACATGACCTTCATTTGCTCACCAGCTGCATAGGTTGTATCTAAATCTGTAATGGGACATATGGACTCCAGCTTATGACTTACTGGAAGGGCAGAGCCTGAACACCTATGGACTTCTCAATCAGACTGCCTCTGTCTCACTAACTCATAAACCATACAGGTCATTTGAGTTGAGGCAGCAGCTGAAATACTATTTCACAAGCTAAAGAAAAAGTGTGCAGGTCATGACTGGTGCTGTGTTTATGCCCACCTTACTCTTCACCCACTGAATAATCATGGCCATAGGTGAACATAAGGAAAGTAAATAAATTGTGGAAAACCTAAATCACCTCCTGCCACTAAGCAAATTCAACTATACATTACAGGAATAATCACATTGAGAAATATCACTGGAAGGAAAAAAAGGGGTAGTGAAAGATGTGGGCAACTATAAAAGTGGAAATTTTAGATATGGATTTTGAATTCACCATACTCTTGGGATCCAAGGAAGAGACACAGAGGTGAGACAACAGGAAGTCATGACAGTGATATTTTGGCTGATCTGTAAGAATAAACACTAGAGAGGCTAATAATTCATCTCCCAGAGAGTACAAAATCTTGTCACTGACAGTGTTGGAGCTGAGGGGATCAGAGAGGGCTTCAGAGACAGCCTTGAAAACTAAGTTCTGGAGATAGATTTTGATATGGGGGTTACGGCAGCCAACACAAGGTGAAACATCAAAGAGAAGGAGGTATGAGACTGAGATAATGCAGATGCAGTGGAGTGAGGAGTAAATTTGAGGATATTTAGCACAGATGAATCTGAATGTGTACAAGTCCACAGGACCTGATGAAATCCATCCGCAGGTCCTGAAGGAGCTGCAAATGAAGTTGCTAAGCCAATGTCCATCATATTTGAAAAATCATGGCAGTCAGGTGAAGT
>JAOEHY010013204.1:0-19063 GCA_025447955.1 Psilopsiagon aurifrons | reverse complement strand
ACCGCCCCGCACGGCCGCGCCTCGCTGCGCCATGTTGTGCGTGCGGGGTCCCGCCGTGCCCCGCCGTGCCCGGCCCCGCTGTGCTCGCAGACCTCTCCTTTCCCCCGTCCGACAAGTGACTGGCCGCGGGCGAGGTGCGGGCTCTCTTGTCCTCTCCTTGACTCCCTCAGTCCATCCGAGGGCTCACCATCTAGGAGCTCAGTAACGGGATGGTGGGAAGACCCTCTGCCTCTATTCCACCAGTGTCAGTGAAGTCTCATCAGCTTCAGGCTCAGCCACCCCACCTTTATCTATTTCCCTCTAAGTCTGCAGGAATTCCAAGGAAAAAAGCCAAGAAGCAGCTGAAAAGATCCAGGAAAGGGATGAAAGCAGAAAGCGGCAACTGACATACGGCGGTGGTTTCACCCGGGATCTCTTGTTTTCAGCAGAAAATGGGAAACAATGCTCTCTTCTGAGCTGCTTTGTGAAAACTGATAAAATTGAAATCATCACCTAAGTGGGATATAATCTAGCATGTCCCATCACATTGCCTCTCTTATTCATGAGAGGAGATTACTGCTGATAGCTCTAGTCAAGTCTTGTCACAGATCCGTTGTGAGCTAGAAAGACAAATCTCAGGCAGGTATCTCAGTAAATGGAGAAAACTCATCCTGCTGCTTGGGTTTGCTCCTAATGTATGTTGCATGCTTTTTTTGTGGGGTGGATAGACCGAACCTGGCTTTTTATGCAGTGGCCATAGATCCCTCTTGAAGCTGGAGTGTGACCTAGCCTGACCAAACCAGCTCTCTTCCTCTCCTGGACCTCTCTTGGGAAGGCTATGTTGTGTGTGAAGCAGTTTGCCAGAAACTAAGGGGCAATAAAGCGAACATTTGTAGTGTTGAACTGTTTTTAATAATAAAGGATCCAACATGGGTAGGGAAAATTGTCAGAGAGATTATGCATAATTGGTTAAATTTTATATATTCCAGCCTCAACAATTCTGTGATTCTGTTTCACCAGTGCCTGGTTTGAGAGCAAACAAATCCTAAAGCTGCACATATGCATTTTAATGTCATTTGCAGTTTGTCTCGGCAAAATCACTTCAGACACATTTCTTTCGCTACAAATACAACTTTTGGTTATGCAACAGGCTTGGAACTCAGGATTTATTATTTAACAACTTCTTTTAAAAGTGTGCTTTGAAAGGTCTTGATGAACCCGAGTCTTCTGACACTCACTAATTTGCTTTGTGTTCAGCCCGGACTTCAGAGGAAAACAAACATACTGCATCTGTTTCCACTGGAGACCTGTATCACATCAATAATGCAGCATCACCAGGCTCTCCCTGAAAGGCTCCTCTGTTAGAGAAAGAGGAAGAACGAAAGTGATTTTTTTTTAAAGGGCAAAGAGCTCTTTTCCTTATCTGAGTCATATTTTCTATTTCTGTCAAACTAAACCGTTCTATTTAGCTATCTTTTTATACAACAGTCTTTCCAGATTTTCACGGCTAAAGTTTTGAGTGATTAGGCTATTATCACATTCAGAGTTTTCAAATTGCTCTTAGCCAAATGTGTTGTAGGTGAGGCCAAACCCTGGAAGATAAGAAATATGTTCTTGGATGAAAAGCTGCTGAAGATGTTGTTCCATAGTAGCTAGCAGTGCAATCTTAATTTGCTTTATGTGGTAAGGACCAGTTGTACAATGTCAGGCTGAGTCCCTCAGAGCAATTTAACTTGCCAAGTTGCAATATCTTTACTTATCCTACAGATTATTAGTCTAGTTCAACAAATGTATTGGGAGCTTTAATGAACCATTTATTTTTAGTTTATACAGATTTTTGTGTCCCCAGAAGTCGAATGGTTGCAAAAGGCATCCCTCCTCTTGGTCTGGTTTCCTGGTCGTCTGAGTTAATTTGTAACTGTCTGTGTTTGCGCTGGCTCAGGAGGCTCAGCTCCTGCTTTGTTTGTGTGACTTTCTGCATGATGCTATATATTCATCAGTATAGCAAAGACTTTAAAGCACTAGAAGTTTTGAAGTGATCAAAGTGCACAGGAATCACTATGAAACTGGAGGGGAATGAAGAATTTACCCAAACAAACTTATATAGCAATGCAAAAAGAAGATTTATAAGCCACTTATATTTGTATATGCCCTTCTAGATAAGAGAAGAAGTCTGATACCTTCCAGTCAAATGGAAGACTGATGTGAGTGATCTGACTCCTCTATCAATGTGACATCTAACTCACTGTTAAGTTATTGGTGTTGATAGGCACACCCCACACAGAGAGCCAAATGCAGTTGTTTTGATCCCTTGTTCTTTTTTTCTATCCCTTCTCCCTGTTTTCTGTCACAATGTCATGTTGAATCTTTGTTCAGTGGCACATGCAGGACTTCTCAAGTACTGAGGTATCAGACTTCAGGAGCCACATGGAAATGAATATAATAATGAGAACCAGAAGGCAGCATAAACCCACTTCGCAGGGAAGAAGGCAGCTAATAAGTGTTGTTAGTGGGTTCTGGGGAGAACCACCAGAGGTGCATCCTGTGGGCAAGCTGGTATAGACTGGCTTGTCTCAGGGTCCAGTTACAGGCACTCTGAGTAGATCAGTGCTGATGTCTGTCACTTTGTACGCATCAAGATGCTTATTTGAGAAAACAGAATAGTCAATGGTTATTTTGTAGTCAAACCTGGTATAAAGAACAGCATTTTATATATATATATGTAAAGAGAGAGAGAGAGAGAGAAAACCAAAATAATAAAAAAGTACTGCTTTTTAGATTTCTATGTATATCTTGCTAGCTCAGCTTTCTGTATTCTCTTTGAAGGGAACAGATCTATATTTTTGTCCCCTCTTAGTTTTACTAGGTTTATTACATTATGATCCCTGTCTAGATCTGTGCATATGTAACCTACATGCATGCATAACGTGTGCTCTTTTTTCTGGCTGTTTAGGCATTTAGATGGGACTTAGCTTTCAGATCAATTACTGTGTGTCTGGAGGGTAGACTACAAATTTGCTTTCTGATTTTTGTAAGCTTTTAGATGGAACTTTAGATACTTGTTCCATTTTTGTCTAACTCAAAAAGTTTGACAAGAATGAAGAGTTTAAATAATATTCTAGCTATAGCCTAATTTTATGTGTGTTGATGCGTATATATACATGCTTGCATGACACTAATTCTATTTACAGCAACAGCAATGATTGATGTGGCATAAGTGTTTCCATTTGCTTATAATTATGACATTTTTAGCCATAAGAGATAATTTAGTGGCTTATTTCTGTCCAGAGTAGAAGGTTCTTTTGATATTTTTTCTTTTCTAATATTTAATCAGATTTCACATATTTATACATTCATGCAGTCCAAAGCTACTCACACTGGTTTGATGTTCTGTACCTCACAAGCCTTGCGTTTCGCATAATTTTTCCTTAACTGCACTCAATAAGTTGTATTTGCTAATGCTTATCTTTATAAGAACACTAGCTTGATTAAAAAGGGTAGATTCCCTGACTTACCTGATGGTCTGCTCAAATTGTTAATCATGGTATGGTAAAAAATGTGTCTAATTTGGTCTGGCTTTCTCTTTCAGCCTTGAGAGCTACTTTTGTAATATTAATACTGAATATTAGCCCTTTAATATTTAGTATTTTGTCCTTGTCAGAGAAATTAAGCAGAGCAATGAAATAGCCTTCCAGTAATTTTTTCTTTTATAAATTAAAAGCCCTGTATGATTGAAAAACTTCACTCTTAGATTATTTTCTTTTTCTCTAATCCTTAAGTACACATTGTGGCTTTTCAATAACCTTTTCTAATTTTTCAACATGCTTTAAAAAATATGACCATCAGAGCCATTTGTACTAATCCAGTCTCATGAATGAACCAAAACAAAATAATTTTCTATGCCTACTCTGTTCCTCCATTAATTTCCTTTCCCCATCTCTTTAAACCATCTTGCACTAACATCACGTTTGGACTTCATCGAATTGCTTGCCCACCATATTCCCTAAATTATTTTCAGAGACACTTATCTATGTTATTGAGCCTCAGGTTTTACGGATATGGCCAGTCCTTCCTCACTCCCTGGTAAACACCCTTAGACGATGATGACACATTGATGACTGGCATTTCATCCAGTTTCTAATGTATTTAACTTTTATTGCTGATGTATGATACTAATTTACCATTAGTTGTTATAGTTATACAAAGTGAATTCATATTTCCTTTTTGCTTT
Source organism: Psilopsiagon aurifrons (assembly GCA_025447955.1). Taxonomy (NCBI): domain Eukaryota; kingdom Metazoa; phylum Chordata; class Aves; order Psittaciformes; family Psittacidae; genus Psilopsiagon; species Psilopsiagon aurifrons. Next base: position 14,853 of record JAOEHY010013204.1, on the reverse strand, counting down.
TTCATCAAAACTGAAACCATCCCTTGCTAGTGATTTGGACAAGGATATCTTTTGTTTGCAAATCGATCTCAACCAGGTACTTCTAGCACCACTGAAACCTGGGAGGTGTTCTGTGCCCACGTGAAGTAGGAAAATGTGAAATGTGGGTGTAGTGAAACCATAGTGCTAATTCACTCACCTTTCGGAAGTGCCCAAAGTTTGTGCCAGGAGGCTAGATAGGTTGCAGTGGGGGTGAGATCACCCTTGAAACTATTTTTAATTCCTGCCACCTCTTCATTTTAACGAAGTGTATAATGAGAATCTGTTTTGCTTTGTCTCTAGCAGCATGTATCTTTCCATGTAAGTATATACTGTAGCATGTTTTCTTAAATTATGAATATATTTATGTGGTTTTTCCTTAATGAAACAGCTTTCTTCCAGTCCTTTATGCTTCTTTTACCTTGAACTTGCAGCCTGCCTTGGGTTTAGTCTTTAATGTAATTAGTTTGTAACAGAAATAAAAGTGATTGGTGGCTTACCAATGTTTTCTTCGCACCCATCTGTTTTCTTTTCTGCCTTTTAGTGCTGGGGAAAGAATGTACTCTTTCATTAAATCTAGCACAACTCAAAGGTCACTTTTAATTTGCATTTTGAAAAAGAAACTGTATAAAAATTAATCAAATACTTTTTCCCTAGTCACAGACATGTCTAGGGAAAAAAATAACTTTCTTTTTTGTTTCTTTTTTAGTTTTTTGAGGTAAATCAATTTACTTATAAATTCCTTTTTTTATCTTGATCTTCATCACAACTGCCTTTCACGTATCAGGAGTTACAATTACATGCATAGATACCTGTAGTTTTCATGATGGTGACAGGAAGTCTGCTTTAAATAAGTTATTTGATATTAAAGAGTTTATATCTGTATGGTCCAAAAGTGTTCCATCTATAGATATGTTTTAAGTATCCCTACTAGAAGACAGTGGGTACCTTGTGAAACTGAATGACTTCTACATGATGATGTTCTTGAATGCAAAAAAGACTAGCTGGGAAATTATTTGCATTTCCATATTTATTTTTTTCTCTAAATTTTGCTAATTATAGTATCATCTGTATTTTAAAATCTTTTTACAACTTTTTTTTTATTTTCATGGATGTTACCAAAAGGATTTCCAGAAAACATTGTAAGTAATGACATTTTCTTAAACATGTTGTAGTTATGCTATCTAAGCTGCAGAATGACATCTGAAGGACATTTCCTCAACAAGAATATGTTGGATGCCAAGTGTGTGACTGGGTTTTTGAGTATGTCTTTCATTTAAATATCCTTTAGTAGCCAATACTTAATATTTGTGAGAAACAGCTACCGGAAGGGTGATGGTGGGCTGACCACCTAAAAGTATCTGCAGGAATATTGTAGATGTTATCAAAGAAAACTTGCAAGTTTCTTCAGCTGAATCAGCTTCACATAGGGCTAGCCACAATATTTTTTCATGACTTCACATTAGAATTCAGCCATTAACAGGAACAATTTTTGGTGGCTCTGACATACTTTTTCAATAAAGGAATCCCTGTGTAGTGACAATTAACAGTTGTTGTCTGGAATTCAGTACAATTTTCTTTATTAACCGAAGTAATGTTTTTGAAGCATTTAAGTGTTGAAACACAGATAATATTTTTAAAAAGTTAACAGTGGAGATAAATTTGGTTCCTTTAAGACATTATTTTTATTGGTGTTTTTTATTCCTCCATGTGCTCTTGGCTCCTTACTTCCCAAGTTATTCTGTGGTTTAGAAATAAATAAATCACAAATGTTCCTACTCTATTGTTTCCACTTAAAAATCTTAGGTTTTAACCAGTTTTTCACAGATAGTCTTTGATACCTGCTGGAGTAGTTACTCATCAGAAAATGTATTGTGTGAATATCTGATTTAATGAAAACACATGTTACAGCTATAAGCCCCTGTGGCCTGCCAACCATAACATCATCCAGATCTTGTTCATGTGTTTGCATTATTTGTCAATTCTTTGATAACAGAGTTCCTTTACTCTAAGATATGAAGAGGCCCCAAAACTGCTTGAAGTCGTAGCCAGCTAAAGCCAGACCTTAGACTGATGATTATTTTAAAATGTGAAATGTACCAAGCCTGTGACTTTCCCCAAAATATATACTCCAATTTTTTTTTCTTTGCATGCTGTCTTGGGAAGAGATTCTGGGGAGGATGTCTTCTGATGACTCATATAGGACATTCTGTCTATTTGTAGCATAGTGAGAGAAATATATCTGTTCATAGCAACACCAACCTTTAAGAGCTTCTGCTTTTCAAGATGAGCTGGAGAAGCTCATAAATATTACAATTGAACTATATGTTGTTCATTGTGTGTTAGTCCTGATCAGTGAGGTTGAATCAGTTCTGTTTAATTTTACAAATCATTAATCAGAAAATATTTATATGGAACATGCGAATCTTTTAATGCAACATTTTTCTTAGGTACACATCTGACAAATCCCATTGGCTTCTTATTGTTACAGTTTTAACATGTAGAATAGAATATTTACAACTTTGTTCAGTGTTTTCAAGGGCCTGTTTTAGGGCCCTTATATGGGAAAATAATTTCCTTTATAAAGCTCTTTGCATTTAGGGTTCTCAAAATACTTTACAGTCCAGAAATAGTACCTCTAGATTTGATGTTGACTGGTGTTGCTTCTGATAATTCTGTTTTAAAGTGTATAGCATGTCAGCTCTGTGTCATGCAAGCTAAGAATTGTAGCATAAGTCCTGTACTGTGAACCTTCTGCAGCAAGTTAGTTAGGATATGGAAATAATGTATCTTTTTTTTTTTTTCTTTTTTTTTCTTTTTCCCCAATGGATTGGACTAGAACCAGCTGGTATATCATCATAGTACCGCATTATGTATGCACAGAAGTAGAAAATCTTCACACTTTATGGGATATAGTTATTAATCTCTTTTCAGTGGGGTTCTGTTGTAACTATGACTACCAGGAAGAATGTTTGCAGAAGTGACTTGTGAAAATGCAATTACTAAGCTTCAGAACTTGAGTTGAAACTTCCAATTGTTTTTCCATCAGCATGGGCCCCATATGCTCACTGTGGACCTTCTAAACCACTCCATCTGAATTATTTTCTGTCTAGCAGCAACTGCCCCAAAGACAAGAGTGATTGTGTACTCCAGCACATGAAGATTAAAAGGCTTGCTCCAGCTAGAAGTCTTAGGCATTCTTACCCAGCCTCCATCACAACAGAAAAAAGCACAAGTACCAAGACATTTTGACATCTGAGTGTGTGTAGTTTCTCTATTCAGTCGAAGGCGGGTGTAATTCTGATAGCCAAAGCAGAAGTAGCAGGATTGAGAGAGTGGGGGGAGAGTGTTTCTTCATAAAGCTGACATCGCTTACAGAAATAGCAGCTGAAATCCAGCCTGTTTCCTCCTTGGACCAAGAGCTTTGAACAAAATTGCTGTTAATCAAATACAGGAGAACTACTAACAGTTTATCTTCGTTTATGTGTTTGTTTCATTTATCAATACCAGTGGATAGTGCAAATTAGCATAACAAGAGGATGAATATGACATAAAGTTGCGTGTTTTAGGCAGATTAATTGCAAGTGGGAATCAGAAGAAAGAAATCTTTATGTGGTAATATCTTGAAATACAGGGCTGTTTCAAAAGAGAGCATTAAAGTGTAAGAGTTAATAATGACAGATGTGTCAAAATCACTATTTCCTCATTGGATTTAAGATACTTTTTGTTCCTTACGCCAATGAAACTACCAAATTATTCAATAAAACACTAGTACATATGCAGTTATTTGTATGTGTAAAAAACAAACAAACAAGAACAAAAAAACAACCTCTGAAATAAACTTTGTGTTTACAGTAAAAACTATAGTGCTGCCAGGTGTACTGCTACATGAAGGTAGCTGAATTTCTCATTCTGATTGAAAATTTAAAATGAGCATGTTTAAAATGTATAATATTTTATTGTTTGAAAGGGTTTTGAGAAGCAGGCTTCAAAGAAGTTATAAATAAACTGAGGAAATCTAAAGGTATCAATTTGTAAGTGGAAATGGAGAGAAAGCATCCTTCCATTAGTTTGCTTTTTCTAACTAGCTGGGCTCATGTAACCTTATTTAAAGAATGTGAATGTTTTGGTTTTTCTGATGAGTATTTTGGATGTCAAAAATTGTAACATTTTGTGGTCCTTTATTCTACCTCCTTGCCCATTTTCTCCTGTCCATCATATCTCATTTGAAAAGTCATTCCTGGGAATGATTCCCATCCATGGGAGGTGTGCCAAACAGTTTTTCAGAGAGTTTTCAGTCCCATAATATTGATTAGGTATATTGCAGTTGATCCTCCTTACTATAGAATAAGCACATTAAGCTTTCTTGTAAATATGAGGGCTTAGTCTGTATCTAATGTTGTATAAAGAGAAGGAGAACATGACAACTCATATCCTGGGTCTTGTTGTAATTCACCGCAGAGATAATTCAGTGGTTTTTGATGTTGTTTCTTGCTATTGGAAATCTGTAGAAAATTATAATTCCCAAACCATATTTTGAAATTTGAATTTTGAAATAAAATGTCCCAGTGAAATCCATGCATTTACTTACAGTACAAATATAAGCAGAGGACATAAAAAAGACTCAACATTCCATCTTAACAAAACAATCCACTGCAAAGGTGACTTCTTCCTTAGTTGTTTTCACTTCTTTAAACCACGACAATCATATATTTCCTGGCCAAGATAACCCTCTATAGCTGTCATAAATTGAAAATACTGTTGCATTATTAATTAATCTCTCATGCAAAGAAATAATAATACCTAAGAAGCAAAGGATTTTCCATAAGATAGATAGAAACCTTATTGCTTAGTGTTCTCTAGCTACTGACAGGTTACTACCTTGACAAAGAATTGTATTAATAAATGTCTTGAACTAGGAAACTCAATCTGAGACAGCACACTGAAAGACTTGTAGGAAAGGGGGTATTAGAAGCCACAATTGTCATCCAGAATTCAGAAAAGAAAAGAGAGGCCTAAAGTGACCTGACGCACCTCTCAAAGGGAAGCCATGTCAAGAAATCCAGCCTCAGTGCAACACAGTCTTCTGTACTCCACCTGCCCAAGATACAGACAAGGCTTTTCACAAAGCCAGTCAGAGCATGAAATACTTTCATTAGATTTAGGTAGGTAATGGGTCTGATGCCTCATGGACTGTTTCTATTCTTGTGTTTCAGCTAAGTCGTTCTGCATTCGGATGGATATTTAGGTAGACTGCTGTCATTCAGGATTTTAAATGACACTACCTTTTTTTTGACAGTTTGTTTCAGTAATGATGGAGCACAGGTTTTTTGGGGATCTATTTTCAGCAGCCTAGGGCTAGGAAGCTCAATTTTTCAACAAGATTGTTTACTGTAAAGAAAAGGCTACATGATCTTGGTGACAACTTGAAGATCGTTGTCGCAATAGCTAGTGATAGGACTCTGTTTTAGACAGGGCAATGCTAGTAAGAAGTAGCTCTTTTTTTCTTTAACAACGATGCTGTGATACCAAACTTGTAAAACCAGTATGGTACTAGAGAAGAATAAAATGTATTAAAAGAAACAAAAAGTCGACACTTGTGTGCTGCACTTTCTCATGTTAGAAACTGTTTTGAGAGTGCAAGCATCATCTGTGCTTTACACTAAATTACTTTTAATGAGGTCTAGTCTTTTCTAATGACTTTCTTTGCTATTGAGACATATGACAATCTCTCTGAGCCTTTGTTTACTCTCAAGCAAAGTTAAAAGCTTAATATGGGAGACCTAAAGTGGACATTTGTTTAGTAAAAATGTATGAAATACCTGAGAGGTAGTTCTGGAAAATGCGAGATTATTTTATTGCTGTTGCTGGAGCTGTAAAACAAACCATGTTGTGAAAAGTTAAAAGGTATTTAGAGATTTCTATTATTTTAATTCAGGTTTGTAAAAAATATTGGCTAAAAATGCAAGTTAAAATCAACTTTTTTTATTACCTCAATAAAGGCGCTACTATCAAATAAAAATTTGGACGTTTGAATATCTATTTTATTGTTCAGTATTTATTCCTAATAGATCTTGCCTGATTAGAAACATATATTTAGACAAAGAAGACAGTCCTCAATAAAATGCTTTTTATAATAATGGAGTCACGAGTTAATGCTATCATTTTATCTATTTCAGACCATTGGTTACTTTGGCAACCTGGGGAGAGATTTGCCTGGCCCTAGCTTTCAATGTTTCTTTGCTTAAGAAAAATATTGATTCTCTGATAGTAGTCTTTTGTATGTTTTCTGGGGAATTGCAGCCAAGAAGTTCAGCAGTACTGGCCTTCATAATGGAAGAATAAGATGGTCATCATAATTAGTGATATTTCTCCTTGGTTACATGAATCTTTCTGGTTATTGTGCTGATGTTGCCTTTTTCAACTCCTTTCTTCTCATTCTGTCTGGAAGTTACTTTAGTTTGATGATCATACTGCATTTTAAAATTTATTTCTCTCTTCTTAAACATTGTTCATGGTGATACCCAAGACTGTCTTTAATCTGTTGTGACTGATGGCCATCTGGCCTTAAAGATGAGCAAAACAGTGATGTCAAAATGGTATCAGCATTGTGAGCCCAGTTATTTGTTTAAAAAAAGAAAATAATCCAAACCAAAACAAAACCACAACACCTTAATTCCTTATTGAAGAGAGAAATGTGTGTAAATGGCATATAACATTCATGTATAGAAATTAAAAGTGTTTTCTAAAAATCTGATGGAATTGCTAGATTGATTAAGTGCATTGTGTTGAGCACAAGTGGTTTTAAAAAAATGTCGCTGTACAACCCATGGTAAACTTGATCTCTTTTCACCATGGTACTGTTAGCACTTTAGGCTGGTTTATTTTATTTCATTGTTTACATTTAACAGTAGGTTACTGCTGCTTGTGTTGTAATAGTGCAGCTTGTGCTGTAACACTGCTACTTGTGCATACTACTGTAGCATTACAAATACTCATGAATTAGTTTGTTCACGACATCAGTCTCATCACATCTACTAAAGACATTCAAGCTCTATAGCAGCATTAACAAAGCTACAGAAAATGGAAGGTCAAACTTAACAGAGATGGCGTCATAATAGGGGTAGGCAAAATAGAATAATTAACTGAAATCTGATTTTGATGCTATTTTAAAATCAATGGAAAAATATTTAACCCTGAGATCCTGAAATTAGCCTTGATTTTAAAAATGAAAGTGCGCTCATTCTCGCAAACCCCCAAAGCCTCATATGTAGGATTATTCCCTCTAGATTAGTTTCTGAAATTGTAATATAATTTAGGTAAATTTTCAGAGGCTGGCAGCTCACACATATAAGTCATAAAAATGATGTCTTAATTGCAGTAGCTGGAGGTTAAAGACAAACACAAACTTTTTGAAAAAAGTAGGATTTACAGTGCTAGTGTTACAGATACACATCCATATTACTGACTTAGGAACATTAATGTGTGGGTTCACTGACACATTTTTATATAATTTTCTCATTCAAATATTAGGTTAAAAAAATAAACTCTGCATGCATAGTGTGTGTAAATAAGGAAGTGGAGGGTTTTTTTCTGCAAGAATGTGAGCTTAAATTATTGCATATAAATAAAATGAAACTTTTAGAAATCATAGCTATACAGATGGAATTCTGAAATTCAGAGTTCAAAATAGTGGCATCACAGTAATTAGTTTTGTATTTAACATCACTTGAAATGATCTTCTTTGCCTTCTATCCATAGCTGAAATTTCTTAAGCACCTTATTTTCACAGGAAACCAAAATCCCATTAACTTCCAGTACGACTAAAGGTGTACAAGGTATTGGAAAATGGGACCAATCAAAAAACGCCTTGATAATTTTAGACATTTCTTTCCTCGTGCCTTCCTGGTGATTGGATGAGATTTGACTTAATTTCTGCATATGTAATCAATTATATTTAGGATACATAAATAGAAGAGTAAAGCAAGCTTACTGGAGACAATTATTGGTCTCATCACTGACCTTCATTATAACATTGGAGCTGCTTGCCAATATCAGGGGTTCTACTCTGCGGCTTCTTTTTTTCCTTTTTTTTTTTTTTTCTTTCTTTTTTTGCCTTCTAGGTAAGCAAACAGCTGCAGAATTGAAATATTGCAAAGAAATTTACTTGCGCAGGTATTTTAGGGGATACTGACATTCTTACAAGCCACTGAGGCTCAGATAGAAAAGCTTTTCTTATGCTGTCGACTACCAGAAGATTACCCTGCTGCTGATGATCATTTTAGGTTATGGCAGAAGGAGATTAGCTCAAATTTATAACAGCTCACATTTTCCATTTTTTCTTGGTTTTCAGATGGCATGGAAATTATATTTGTGAATCCCTGGGGACTCTCACATTGGTGTCAGTTTTCAGATTTTACCAGATACATCTAAATGTGGACATAAAATGTAATGGGAAGAAACTGAAAAAAATATCTGCTTCTTGATTTGTTATTACTGAAGAGTTAAGAAAGCAATTCCTCAGGCTATTACACAAATCTTAAACTAGGAATAAATGTTAGGATGAAATCAGATTGCTTAAGATTCTTTTGCCTGTTCTGATCTTAAAAAAAAAAAAAAAAATCTAAGGACTCTAGCAGGCAGAGATTTATCCATCTCAGTATTAGCATCTCATGAGTAAAATACATTGAAAAATAGAAAAATTAGGAAACAGTCATTTTAAGTTGGCAGTATATAGGAACACGCTAAATTAAATAAGTTAAATGAAGTTATTTCTGTTCTTCGTTATATATGGAAACTGTGCCTTAAAATGGAGCTGGTTACCCTCCTTGTAAAGTACTGTGTAAGTCGTATATAATATCAGTACGTAGTACCTAATGTGTTTTGTATTTGCCTTAGTGCGCTCATGGTGAATCTCCATGAGACTTAATGCTGTAAAGGACCTTTATAATGCTGCTGCCTATGAATTGAAGTGACAAAAACCATTTCCAAAGTTCAAAGTTAAGATTAACTCAAACTCCATTTTTCCAATATTTGGAATCATTCAAAATGGAGAACTGTTCAGTGGTGGTTTTTTGGGGGTTTTTTTTGGTTCTTTTTATATATTTACAAATCTCCTTTTGTTTATGTTGAACTGTATATATGTTATGACCACTTCTGAACTTTAGAAAGTTGGGTTTTTTTTTTTCAGATACTGATGTCATGGCTTTGATTCTTCCTTTGCAATTTTAGCGTATATCTGATCCTATAAAAGGAGAGTGCTTCTACCATTCCTAAAATTAACTTTAGAATTTACATTGAATGCAATTTAAAATACGTTGGAGATGCCAAAGAGAATGAAAAGGCTCATTTTGATTTCAATGGTATTTCATCAGATTTCAGCTGGCAAAAATTTTGGAGAAGCATCAGGACTTCTTCAGTATGTATGGAAAGTCAGAACGGATAAAAGATGTCCTTTACTATACAACAATGTTAAAAAACACGAGAAAGTTTCTGAAATAGCGACAAAAAGTAGTTACATCATTATTTATGTATACATAAATGTGTATTCAATTTGAATAATTCCCAAGACAAATCTTTTGAGGAATGGTCACTTTATACTTTCAGAAACATAAGTGTTGTGGTGTGTAGTTGAGTCAAGTTGGGGGGAAGATCCTGGCTGACCAATTAGGAGCAGGTTAGAATCTCTCTTTTCCTTGCTCTGCCTTTCAGTCAACGTTTCTCTTTATCACACTGGAGAGAAGGATCTTCTTATAATTAACTTTTTTCCCTCATCCTCCCCTATGTAGTTCTGCGATATTGCTCACAATTTGGTCCATGCAAATGTCTGTATTTTTTTATTTTTTTTTTTATATTTTGCACTATCTCTTGTAGTCTGTTATGTAGTGATTGTGTCCTGGTACACTGTTACAGGGCTAATTTTTGACAGCTGTAGCTTGGAAATATTTCTAGACTTATTGACTTGTGTTATAGCTCAGAGGTGATTTATTGTGTTTGATTTTTTCAAACATGCTACAAGAAATGGTTTAGTAAATAATTGCTCATAGCAGGGTATTTAACAGAAGAAACTTTAAAGCTCTATTAAATAGAGCTATTTCTACTTCAATTTAAAGAGCTGACTTTATTCCTAAAATATGCATAAGCTGTTCAGTGCCTGATTTAGTAGGAGGATATGTCAAAAATTGAATCACTTTCAGTAGAGAGGTGTATATTATTTACAAGTTTCTAGCTGTTAAGAAACATCCCAGACCAGTTCAGTCCTTACAATACTTTGAAATGTGAAAAGTGACTGTTCTTATAAAATTTAGGTCTTATTTTAGATATTAAATACAGAAAATACTTATATAATTGTTGTTATTAAAATACTATGTTTTGCAGTTGTGCCTCCATGCTTAGACTGTTGTGGCAGTATGTTGTTGAATATGCGAAGTTTATTTTGATATTTGCATAGTGCAAAGTGGTGACAGTAACTTCAAATTCCATTATATATGGCTTTTCAGTTAATCAGAACTAAAATATCTACAAGCCTGGGTGATTGCTTTTAAATTAAATTTTATCCAAAGGTAAGAATTTTTTTAGGTAAATGTTTTTTTAAAAGTTTATTGTTATGGAGATATAAAGAATTTGAGATATAAAAAGAGAAGGAATGCAGAGTACAGAATGAAAATTCTTTTCTTAAGGAGAGCACCTTTTGGAAGTTCTCAAGTTGGTTTAGATTTGATTTACTACACACTGAAATTATCATTAAGTTCTCAGATCCTTGTGCTGGACTTCATAAATCATGTGTGTGAAATGTTATGTTATAGAGAACTTAACCTGACTTTACATGCCTATGCTATATCATGAGGTTGCTAGAAATTTGTGTGCAGTCATCTAGTGTATATCAGTCATTATCCCTCTTTGAGTATTGGGTAAGCCAGCTGTCTCTCCAAGGAGAGGAATTCTGGTAAGAGAAATTAGCTTAAATTTGAACCGTATCTTGATGAGGGTCAGGATGCCTTAAATCCTATTTAACCACATGCATGAGCCTGCTCTTGGATTCAAAATGAGTGGATATAGGTTAATCTTTAGGACTATGTTAATTTCTAAAAATTAACTTGCATTTAAAACTGTATTTGGGAGAAGATTAGAATTATTGTTATTATATTAAAATTGCCTTTGTGTAAAAACTTCCTTTTGGATTCCGAAACTCAATAGTCATCTCTGCAAACAGGCAGCAATAACTCAATTCTCATGGCTTTCAACAAAGGATAGGTTTTGTAGCAGACAGTTATGGATGATTCAGTTGCATTTTTCAGAAACCCTTTAGTGTTGTAACCCTTAGAAAAAGGATGGATGTTAGCTGCATGTGCATACTTAACTACCTTGTTAAAATTATCCGAGATACTATAGGTGAAGGCAAGAGGCTTTCTCCTGTGATCCTCACTCTTTGCCATGCAGTAAATGTCTGTATTCTATCTAATCTGATGTACTGGGCTATGCATTCCTTTGACATTTAGCCAAATATTTCAAAAGTGAGGTGTTGCAAAGTGAGCTATTCTTGTGAACCAGAAGAGCTTCAAAGTCTTGGAGAGTGCGCATTATGTTTTGTTTTAGAAAAATAAACTGAAAAATGACTAATGTTTAATTTTTTTAATCTAAAAAAGGCTTGATCATTTAATTGTGCAGGTCAGAAGATCTATGTTAAAAATAATACTTATCCTTCATTTTCTGCTTCTGCGTACACTCAATTTCTGTTTTTCAGATGAGACTTTTTCACTGTAGCTCTTCATTTAGGCATGAAAGATCTTAGGATGTTCGACAATAGTTAGATTTAAGGTAATTTACTAACTAATTTGGAAAACAGTGTAAAAAGTATTCTGAAGTCCTTTCACTTAAAATTATACCCATGTCAAAGTTGTCTCAACTGGAAGGGCAGATTTATGTGATCTCATGCACAAAGATTCTTTTCTGACACATGCTAATAATGTTTTTTAATTTTTCAGAAATTCTAAACAAAACAGGCTTTTTATAGACTAAGTTGTAATGCGATTTTATCAAATCCATATTTGTTACTTTAAATGAATGAACTCTTGGTTTGTCCTTAAGATCATGGTCTACATGGGCGCTGGTAAAAAATCATAGTAGCCTCTCACTTCTCTGCATAATGTCTAAAGAGATTACTGTTGCCTGTGAGTGAGGGGGATAAATTAATAAATAATAGCAAATACAAGTTTATTCTTTTCCACTTTTGATATTTTCAGTGTATTCACTCTTTATGTGAACTATCCCTACATTGAATGAAATGTTGAACTCTGGAAGTCCTCACCTGGAACTGACTTAAGTTTTCTTTGCATTCCAGCAGCTTTGTACTTTTTACCCAGAAATAGAGAAAATGACAATATCTGCAAGTAACTCTCAATTCTATAGAGTGTCCTGATGATTTTAAATCTTTAAGGTGTGCAATTGCTAGTTTCAAATCTGCAACTTGAATTAAATCACTATTAATGAGATAAGGGACACAGGCCTCAATGGGCTAAGCTAATTTGAGTATCTTCAATTTTTTATATCTGAAAGTAATTTTAGTTGCCTAAAAGTTCTAACTGTTGACAAGTTTCTGGTCTATATTGCATAATTTACTAGTGTTTATATGTAATATGTGTACCACTCTCTCAAGCTATATGCTTGTTTTCCCATATCAATAAGAGGTGGGGAGTAAAAGAACTTGAATCAAATTAGATTTTTGGCTGTTTACATGAGTTTTTCTTATAGCTTCACTATCAGGATTCTGCTTGTTTCATTTCCATAGTAAACTTAATTTCTTATTACAGCTAGTTTTGTTTAGCCTCTTTCAATCAACCTGCCGCCTTATTTTAGAAATCCTTCTTGTTTTGTTCTAAATGATGAGATTTCTCCTCATTAGTTATATAAAGCTTCCACAATTGTGATGTAATTTTGCATAGGACTCGTTATACAGTTTTAAATGCTTACTTTGATTACTTCCAAAACTGGTGATTTTAATGTTCTGTTTTCTAGTATTCACTGGAGATGCTTTCAGCTAGGGCTGTTGCCTTCAGGGTCTTGCTGTCTCACCTATTCAGAAAAGCTGAATATCATACATCATCTTTAATATCAGTTCTCTGCTCGTCAGTTCATTGTAGAACTCAGTCAAAAATGGTATTATTTCTGCTTATTCCAGTAAGTTCTTTGCATCTTCTTATTCAGTTGGTGACTCCACCCTCCCCCCTACCTCTACAGATTTTAGTCATTGTTCTCTTTTGGTTATCTGAAACTAGTCAAAGTTTCATAGAACCAAGAAAGTAATTTTTAAAATCTTGAGTGATTACTATTTTGATATTTTTATTTATATTTATCTGTCTCTTTTATACAATGTTGATTTGGTGTTTAGAGAGTATATGCAGGCTTGGATCTTGAAAACTAACAGCAACTTATAAAGTTAGTGGCTTTATAAAGTTAATTATAATTGTATGAATAATACTTCATAATTCATATACTTCTAGCAAAGCACAGAGGCAAGGACTGATAAGATTCATTTTAATGTGCTCCCTAATAACTAAAAGCTGTAGTCCTGCAGATGAAGGCTGATATGGACCCGGGATAATTAATCTGCTGCAGAAACTTACTGTAGGGCCCATACCTTATTGCTAATACTACCTCTTATACTGCTGTATTTTTTTGATTCTTTCAATTAGCTAACACATTTCTGGCTGGGAGAGGTTGTTTTAATACTGTAGGAATAAGATCTAGCCCATGCATTGTCACCTCAGCATCAGTTACACTAGAGTAATTAGTATAATGAACAACTACCACAATTGGACCTGGGGGCATGAGAGAGCAGAGACAGTTTTGGGTTGGGAGATGTTTTAATATAAAGGTCTCATAGGCAAATTTATGTGACTGTGTTCTCTTTGTACCCATCTGCATTTCAGCTTGAGACTCCTCCTTCCTGTGAGAAATCAAAACAAAACTGGCACTTCAGTAATTACTGTTTCTGTCAGTACTGGTAAATGTATACATCCCCATGATTTGAAAAATACAATATCCCTTCTGCTTTAGGGTTGTGTTAGAAACAACAGAAACACATCTGCATAATTTGCTTTATCTATATTGTTCATAAGGGAAAAAGAACAGTTGTCCTAGTTAGGTACTACTAGTTTTTAATATCTGGTCCTTAAAGGTTACCCAGCATGTTACTGATACAATAGCATTTGCTTCTTTTTCCCCCTTTCTTGTCATTAGAGTTATGGGATGCTGTATTAAGGAAGTGCTTTTTCTTCTTTCTCTGCCAGGTCATCTTCATCTACTGTGGTCATGTTAGAAAGCCTTTGCTGTCTCAAAGGACAATTACTTCTTTTCTCTTTATTTCAAGGCCTTTATCTAGCTCAGACTGGTAAATTAGTACAAAGTGCTTGCTCAGAACAAAACTGGAATGATGTGATTTTATTAAATGGGGTTTGCAAAGGCTACCGTAAAAGTGAGGAATGATTTTCAGTCACTTCTTCTGGACCATGTTCAAGTTTATGTCCCTGAGAGAATTTAAAACATCTGCAAGAACTAATTGTTTGTTTAATGATTTGGCCACCTTTATAAAAACTGCAAAACTAAGTTTTTCATTTCTGCTTTGGGTTATTACTCTAAAGCTTCCAAAGTTACTCATAAATCTTAAGTCTATTTTTGATTTTTTCTAGTATTTTCACAGCACTTCAGAGCTGTTATTAAAATAATGATTAATGTTTACTGATGAAGATGTAAGCAAAGAATAAAATGTTACTGACAGGTGATCACAATGATGAATTTTATACTTTTATTTTTGATAAAAAAGTGTTTCAAATAATA
>JAOEHY010013203.1:0-13194 GCA_025447955.1 Psilopsiagon aurifrons | reverse complement strand
GGAAAAAAAAAACAACACAGCTCCACACCGGCTACCAAGAAGGAGAAAAACGACTGCTACTGCCGAACCCAGGACAGTCCCTTATCTTAAAGGCAGACATTGTTCATCACTACTTTTGCTAAGCTAAATCAGATTCACCATTTTACAAAGTTCTTTTTGAATTTTTGGGGCTGATGTTGCAATAGTTTCCAAGATCAGGAGAAGCTGTCCTTTCTCACTCATTAAGCCTGCTAGAAGTTTACATGGCAAGTGATACATGGGCTGCAGATGTCAAACTGGCTTCATCCAAACATTAATTCTTTTTATTAACTGAGAGCCAGAAGTAAGTAAACAGTAAAGGTGGAAAGGTAATTGTGAAAAAGTCACGTTTATGGAAGAATCAGTTTTGTAAGGTATTTTGCAATAATCTATTTAAATAAAATTAGACTGTGCCATCAAAGGGAAAGAAAAACTCTGCACTATCAGAAGTGTACAAATACAATCTACTTTTTACTAAGGAAAAAAGCTTGGTCATTTTAGACCAGCACCTCCAATATTTAACGTGTTTTATTCCATGTCATGTCTGGGGGATCAGGCTGTTGAAATATTTATGGTTTCTTAGTGCATCATTTCAGCACGTGGAGATACCCACACTTAGTTAAATTCAGTGATACATAAATGAAACTGTTTCATTAGGAATTATCTTTTATGCTTAATGGGCTAGTGCTAGCAAGTATTCCCTCCCACTGATGTTTTTTTTGGTACTTTTGGTGAGAATTTGTCTTTCATTGTACCAGGTTTAAAAAAAACATATTTCTGTTCGTCTAAAGCAAAACATATATTTGTCACACTGTATGAGCCTAAAGCTTTGGAAAAATTCATGATGTGAACATGCAAAAAAAGTCTATATAACTTGTTACTGGCTTTTCAAAACAATTTAAAGGACAATGAATCACTGCCTGACAATGGCTATGCTGCCTTCACAGAAAATGTTTAAACACCTGAAATTGTTCTGATGAGGATTAAATGAAATTTTAAGAAGTTTTTTCTCCAGTTGGATTACAAATCTAAATACAATAACTTGAGTTTACTAGAATAATAAAATTAATCTGATTTGTGTGTAACTTAGAAACCCTCAGGGTTTTTTAGTCATTGTCCTTTATCTCTAAGCCTGGACTAATATTTCTTTACTTTCCGAGCATGTTGCAAATAAGTATATATTGAGGTGCTCTATGATTAAGAGTGCTGCAAGTGCCTAAAGTAAGTTCTCTTTCTTCAGTCCAAGTTATCCCATTTTTATGAAATTCAATGCTGGGGTGTTGGTTTTTTTTTTCTTTGAAAAATGTATATCTGAGTACCACAAGGAAATCTTTGTGTTTTCCTTGTGATATACATGGTCATAGCAACCTAATGGTTGGGTAGACTGTGACACTGGGGCACAGGAGAGCCAACTTCTCATACTGCTCCAGCTTTCTGAGTGATGTCTGGGAAGTCATGCCCCTCTTAAAGCTTCATTTTTCAAAATTTGCAGTATGTCGATAACTTTGTTAGGCAGTCTTTCAAATAAAGTGGCTGATTTAAGCAATAAAATATATCAAGTGCTTGTTTAATTTGTCAGAAGAATTGGAAATGCCTGTTACTTCCACTGCAGTCTCATCCTGGAATAATGAATTAATTATTTATTAATGTTATCATTTGAATACATCAATTCTTAAAAGAAGACAAGGAGAAATATTGCTAATTTTTCTATCTGCTGCTTTCCAGAAAGCTTTGCTACATAGTAGGCCTCACTTATACAGAAGGCATGTTTTATGGATTAAAATATGTTTAAAAATCATAGAGTCATAGAATAGTTAGGGTTGGAAAAGACCTTAAGATCATCAAGTTCCAATCCCCTTGACACTGGCAGGGACATTGTTACAGGTTCAGCAGTAGCAGTTATTTTTCCCCTTCTTGGTAGCTGGTGCAGTGCTGTGTTTTTGACTTGTGGCCTGAGAACAGCGCTGATAACACCAACGTTATAGTTATGGCTTAGTGAGGTTTGGTCTGGCCAAGGACTTCCTGAGCCTCAAGCTCTGAAGGGGTGGAGGGGAAGCCGGGAGGAAGCAGAGACAGGGCACCTGACCCAAACTGACCAAAGAGGTATTCCATACCACAGCTCATCATGCCCAGGATGCAGAAACGGAGAGCAGAGACCCGGAAGGGTGGTGGGGGTGCATGGCTTGGTTGGACTGGGTATACGTGGTGAGCTGTTGTATTCTCTTCCTTTGTATTTCTCTTGTAATTATTATTACTAGTGGTAACAGTAGTGGTTTGTGTTATACAGTAGTTAGTAAACTGCTCTTATCTCAACCTGTGGGAGTTCCATTCTTTTGATGCTCCATGTAGCAAACTGCGTGGCTGATTTACAATTGAAACCACAACAGACATGTCCCCCTAAACCATGCCACCCAAGACTCTGTCCAACCTGGCCTTGAACACTGCCAGGGATGGAGCATTCACAACTTCCCTGAGCAACCCATTCCAGTTGGGTTTATATAATGTGAAAATTAAGCATAACTCTTTTAGTAGAATTGCTTCTCTTCCTGAATGTTACTGATGGTAATAGCTGTAACATAAACTGCTTCACAAGTTTTCAGGTAAAGGTTATGTACACGCCGGCAATTTTGGAAATTACTACGGCAGTGCAATGAAAAAAACAGAAAACCCTTGGCTATACCTGAGCACACAGATTTAAAGCAGCAGTGGAAGCCTCAGCTCACTGTAGACTGGGCTTTGTGGTCACTTCACCCCTTCAATCTGGGAGTCTGCAGCTGCAAGCAGCTGAGCATTTACTGTTTTTTCAGTCTATCCTGTCCTGCACAGGACAGTGAATGCAACCATGGCGGAACATAGCTTTGCATGCAGTGCTCCATGAGTTTACATAGCCTTAGAAATCAATCCTCCTCCAGCTTTAGGGTGCACTGTTCCAGGTCTTTGGCATCCATAGATGATTTAGTGGATGCAATTCTGAGACGGCAGAAATTTTGCCACACTTTGCAATCAGCTTGTGAATGTACTAGTTACACTTTTCATTACCAGGCCAGATGATAGACTCTGCATGTTTAATGTCTTTAAAAACAGATTTCAGCCCTCAACGTCTGTAGATATTGTGCACTATTTAGCATAATAGAAAGGATAGCTGTATTAAAAACCTGGTTATTTCAGAATAGAACTGGCTCATAAAAGTATGCTTTTTCATGATGGGTGTATTTTGTGAAGTGATAGGCAGTCATAAAATGTGTTTTAAAATATGAATTAATAACAGAAGTGCTGATCTTGTTTCTTTGACACAAATTATGCATAAGAAAATATATTATTAAGTGAATGCTCTAATTATTTGCACAAATTTTGTTATTGCCCAGATCATATTTTCATTCAAAATTCTGCTAAGTGGGCATCATACTTCTTGCTTGCCATTGCTAAAACTGTAAAAGGGTAGGAAAGCAATCTGATATTATCCTTGAAAGACATGCAGCAATTGCTTAAATGTAAAGTGAAATTAGGAAAAATGTCAGTGAATTCTTTCCTGCATTTTACTGTTGTCTTCTGAAAGGAAAAAAGGAATAATATCCTTATGTCAGCTACTCCAGTGAGAACTCCACATTATTAAGGCTTACAATTACTAATTGACATGAAGTAAAGATAATTTTTGCCCTGGTCTCATTGGCAGTTCTTTGCAACTTCTGTGCATTTTGAAATATCTGTAAGACCTTCTCTAGCAGAGTCAGTGTCAGTGTGTTTCGAGTGTGCTACTGTTAGTGTGGTTATGTGTTAGTTTTGAGATCTTCCTTAAACAATCCAGTGTTTCTCAGATGGGCCAAGATCACTGTGGACACTTCAGTAACTGAAGCCTTCTCTCTAGCTCATTCAACTGACTGACTTTTCCAATGAATTGCACATGGGCAGAAAACCCTCATTTGAAATTCACAGATTTCACTTTTCAGTTACTGTCACTGGCAAGTTTATATAACAAAGTATGATTTGGAGTTTAAATTATTTCGATTTGAGGATATTTATGAGGTCTCTTCCTCCTTCCTTGCATGAGGCATACTTTACCTAAATGAGAACACTGATGCAGTCGCTATCCTTCATCATGCTGCATATTGTCATGAATCTTAGAATCCTGAGAATTTACCATGAAAAAACAGTTGAACTTGGTAAGTTACTTGAAAAATATTTTAATATACACAAATACACAGAGATAACCTGATGAAGTTTAACCATGACAAGTGCAAGGTCCTACACCTGGGTCAGAGCGATCCCAGGCACAGCTACAGTTTGGGTGGAGAAGAGATTGAGAGCAGCCCTGTGGAGAAGGACTTAGGGGTGTTGGTGAGAGAAAAAATGAAAATGAGCTGGCAGTGTGCGCTTGCAGCCCAGAAAGCCAACTGTATCCTGGGCTGCATCAAAAGGACATGATCAGCAGGTCGAAGGAGGTGATCCTGCCTCTCTACTCTGCTCTCGTGAGACCTCACTTGGATTACTGTATACAGTTCTGGTGTCCTCAACATAAAAAGGACATGGAACTTCAGGACAAATCCAAAGGAGGGCCAAAAGGGTGATCAGGAGGCTGGAGCACCTCCCGTATGAAGATTAGGCTGAGAAAGTTCTGTCTGTTCAGCCTGAAGAAGAGAAGGCTGCATGGAGACCTCATAGCAGCCTTCCAATATCTGAAGGGGGCCTATTGGAAAGCTGGGGAGTGACTCTTCATTAGGGACTGTAGTGATAGAACAAGGGGTAATGGGTTCAAAGTTAAACAGGGGAAGTTCAGATTGGATATGAGGACGAAATTCTTTACCGTGAGGGTGGTGAGTTACTGGAATGGGTTGCCCAGGGAAGTTGCGAATGCTCCATCCCTGGCAGTGTTCAAGGCCAGGTTGGACATAGCCTTGGGTGGCATGATTTAGTTGGATGTGTCCCTGCCCATGTCAGGGGGGTTGGAACTAGATGATCTTGAGGTCTTTTCCAAACCGATCTATTCTATGATTCTATGAAATCAGGATAAAATGACTTTATGGGACATTTTTGCTTCTACTTCTTCCTATCAACAGAATAAACTTTCAGGCATAAGGACTGAATAACCTTTACAGAATAGCTAAAAGGTAGCTTTTCTTTCATGTGTTCCCCCATAAGATGAATGTGCCAAGCCCTTTTCTGTCACATGGCATTTCCGCAAGGAGCTTGTTGCGCATCACAGTGGGGAAAGCTTTTGCGATTTACTTTTAAATGTTTTGTTTCTCCATGGTTGTGGGGTTTTTCTGAATTCACAGATTGACTTCAAACATTTCAAACTCTTTTGCATGCTGAAATTCCACTACTTTGATAAAAATGGCCTTATTTTCTTAGCTATTGATTTCCCCGACTGAAGTCAGTGGAAACTCTTGTTACTGCTTCTAAAAACCTACTACTTTAATAGAATTGTATAAATTAGGGTCAAAAGGAGGATTCTTAAAAGTACCTAAAGGACAAAAAAATAATATCCCGTTGAAAATAGCTGAGTTCAGTGAGTGTAAACAATTTGGTATCCTCTGTAATTTCCACTTTCAGTAATTTAAAATTAGGGCCACACTTTTTTCAAGTGAGATATCTGCCAATTCAAGATTTTGGGAATAATTTCTTTCCACGTAAAGGAACATAAAAAATAGATGAAGGAAAGAACAAAATGAAAGTAAATGCTGAGATGATGAGGAAATATGTAAACATTTAGACAGGAAAATATTTGAGAGAAATTTGCTTTTTAGGTACTGATAGCAATGAAAAACTGACCTCTGATTATATAAATTCCATATGGAACTTTAATGATCTAACCAGTTTTTAAACTTACTAAGTTCAAGGAGAGAATTTAGCCCATATCTACACATTTCAAAGAGAATACTGTAACCTCTATATAAAGCTCCTATATTTAGAATTGTTGTCATCACCACTGTTCTTAAAAAAAAATTATTATAATATTGTTTTGAAAGGCCCCTGATCCTCTCAGAGTGAATCAGGGTTCCTCAGAATGTGTACGTGCTATTTCTCCTAATTCAGGAGCTTTGTTAAGGCAGGAAATAGTCACAGTACTGTTCAAATACCATGTTTCTGGGCTTGTGCAGAAAGTATCAAGGGAATTTTCAGAGGGCTCATTAGCAATAGTATTCAAATTTGTATCAACTGAAGTGGTAACTGAATAGCAGAAGCACAGGTAAGACTAGATGCGGAGGAAAAAGTAAAGGACAAAAACATGACTGAATCGTAAATATGTTATTGGGCACTTTGATTCTGCTCACTATACTGCTTACAGCTGCTTCTTTAAGGATGGATTTAGTGGTCTTTGTTTCAGAGAACAAATAATTCAAAAGCTTGTTAATATTTAAAGGAAATTATGTCTCTGATAATTCCAGCCTAACCCACTAATGGCTATCAATAGTAGCCTCTTCACAGGGGCTGCTTGTGTAAAAATTACTTGCAGTAACAGCACATTTTCTATTCAGACTTATGGCAGTTTGCAAATTTTTAGTAGCATTAAAAAGCAGCCAAGACATGAACAGGGACAGAATTTAAACAACCCTGTCTCCTTCCTTCATTAGGCTTAGGCACACAGTTATAGTAAGTATGCTTGTATTACTACCAGCTATTCCGTGGCAGAAGCTTCCATTTTCTAAGGCTGTTAACAGGAGTTCATATGATAATAAAAAAGAAAAGAAAAAGTAGAGGAGAGGGAAAAGGAAAGGGAAAAGGAAAGGGAAAGGAAAAGGAAAAAGGAAAGGGAAAGAGGAAGGAGAAAAGAACATAGGACTTTCTGGAAAAGAAGAGTGGTTAGAATAATTTACTGTTCTGTGATGTTCAACAGCTGTATTAGATAAAACATTCCTCATCCCACTGGCAGAGGAGTAACCATGTGAAGTTTTTCAATCAAGAAGGGTCATTCTCACCTTCCAGAAACATATTCTGCTAAATCGCTAGTGGTAAATAAAACCTTTTTATCAGCCTTAAAACATTTTGAAATTTGTTAAATATAACATTTTTTAAATTGCTGAATTTTAATTCAATAACATTTGAAGTACTCCCAATAACTGGTGCTATCTATGCAAATCTTCTGGGGAAAAAAAAAAAAAAAAAAAGATGACAAAAATAATATTTAATTTGGAAGGCATAAAATGTGCACATGAAATGATTAGGAAAAATTCCCACTCTTCTGAATGCATGTGTATTCATGCATGTTGTACACAGATTCTTCTATATTCACAGAGCATTACCAATCCTTACCTGACAAGTGAATATAGATGTGCTCATTCTCATTCTGAGTAACTACTTTGGAAAATAAAATTTCATCTTGCCAGAAACAAAAGCCCCTCCAGTGATAAGTGCTCTTAGAATGTGATGAGGCAGGTCATGCAAGTGTGGCCTGATTGTCATGGTGAATTTAGGGTGGGGTAGCTCAGAAAGCATTCCATACTGCTGAGTGACATAAAATCTAACATTTGCAGGTATAGAGCGTAGATAGTGATTTGTAGTAAGTGATTTATGATCTGCAACACAAATACATGCCTGCAAACTGTTAAACACCTGTGAACATGTTTACACTATTATCCATTTATTGCTTTTTAACTTCTATTGTCTTTATAAAAAGTCAATGTCTTCACTAGTCCAAAACAATCCCAAACCAAACTCTTTGACCTTCTCCCTATGCAAAAACACTTGGGTCTTATTACCTGGATTGCTATCCCTTTCTGGCTTCCTGCCCTAAATATGTTGCAAAGTCATAAAATGCTTCTGGGCTTCATCGCTTCCTTCCTGAGCACCAACAATTATAATGGAGCTTACGTACTACAGATCTTTTGGGAAAATCTTCTCTGTAATTTTTGCCTGTTCTGCTTTGTTATTCCAGCATCAGATAGAGTCCAGGCCTCGTTTATTCCAAGCAGTACTTTTGTGTAGGCTTCACTTTGTGACATGATAGACTAGGAGTTCCCTGGTTGGCTACGCATGGCAGAAGTGGCCCATCCTATTTTCAGGGGGACAGAAGTAACCTTAACCATATTAGATGAGGCACTGCACAACAATACCTATTTATGATTGGACATGAGCAGTTATAACTTCATTATTTTCTCCTGCATATCACTACCTGTACAAGTATGATCATGATTCAGAGATAAATTAACGATTTTCCAAGAGGCTGAGTTCATTTAGGTTGTGAGCATTTTAAAACTAAATATTAGCAGGAAAGGTTTTTTTCAGTTTAGCTCAAAAACACTAATGGAAAAAGTGAGGGGCCAGTACTCATCCACTGCAGAAGAGTCACTTGGCTAAAGCATAAATGAAAAAGTGTTTGACTTCAGTTACCTCCTTAGCTCAAGGTGTTCCATATCCAATCCAGTCCTTTGCATGGAAGTCTTTGCATCTGATCTTATCCCCAGGGATAAGTTCACTGATTGCTTAACCAAAATCAGTCTATATTTTATTTGTTTTGTTTGGATTGTTAGCAAGTAAATGCTTGCCTGAAGAGGGATTCTCCATCTCTGTTCAAGATGGTGCCTTGGCCAAATATTTTGCAGTCAAGTGAGTAAAGTACTCATCTGAGAAGCCAGGAATAAGTCTTTCAGCTTTCTAAGGCTAAGGTTGGAACTCAATGTTGTCTTTCTACTCTCTGGGTGTGTCAAGTCATTGGGCTAATTGCAAAATATTGTTCCAGCAGCTCCTCCTACAGCTATTGTGGCTTGCAAATATTAAAACATTCTCATGATAGATTACTTCATATGTTTGGCATGTAATCTTTCCGAATCACTCTTCATCATCATGAGTAACCCCTTATCACTTCATCTTTCCTATATGTCATGTAAGTGTAAGTATCTGAATTATATATTCTGAATCACACTCCTGGGGCTAAGTAGCTATTTTTTTAAGGCACTGTGGTGTCTACACTGGCAATGTCTAAATGGTGCTTCTGTATCTCATATAGATACTCACGTCAAACATTCAGTCACAAATTAAAGTCCTCAGAATTCAAATCAGTATTAAATCCAAAAGCTCCTATGAAAGAAGACACAGTGTTCAAAGCCAGGTTAGACAGAGGCTTGGGTGACATGGTTTAGTGGGAAGTGTCCCTGCCCATGGCAGGGGGGTTGGAACTAGATGATCTTAAGGTCCTTTCCAACCCTAATTATTCTATGATTCTATGATTCTATGCTTAGCAACAATCTGTGTATGCGAGTTCCTGAGGACCTCTATACTGCAAACAAAACCAATTGGAAAAGTTATTGCATAATATTTCAAAGGCTTTCTGGCATCTACCTAAAAGCTTAAGTCCTAAAAGATTCCAAGAAAGGTCACAATTATATGTGAATCTATTTTATTTTTTGAATTACTGAGGGACATCCACCAAAGCACCAGGTAACTTTGCAACAAACTGCAAATTTGTCTATAAGATACGGGACATAAATATATTCCAATAGTTTGCCCCAACTGACCCATCAAAAACTAATTGCAAACACAGAGCCTACAATTGTGCATTTGCCATTTTTACCAGAGAATAATGGCATAGAATGACAAATGTAACACTAGCATTTCCTTTCTATAGGACACTGATGCTACAAATGGTCACTAGTATACATGGAGCTTTGATGTTCACAGAATCTTTTGAGCATGTAATTGGTAGAGTTCAGTGATTCACAGCTTCTAATTCAGCTGGTATTTTGTCAAGTTACTAGGCAGCTGCTGTTCACTGGCGCAGATGTTATAAACCAGGCATAAAATGATCAAGGTTGCAGTCACTACAAAGAAAACTATCCCTCTCATGGTGGGGTTTGTAACAAAACTTCTGCTGATGCCATCAGAAGTATTAGCTTTGGAAACTTGCTGTTTCTCAACCTTATCTCTCATTTCTTTGCATTGCTCCTAAATCTCTCCTTCCACCTTCTCCTAATGGCCAATTTTCTTCAATCTTTCTTGTCATCTTGGTGGGCTTTTTATTTCATTTGCCAGCTCTTAGCTTCTTTCATGTTGATTTTGTGAAAACACCCTTCAGGTAGTATTTTTCAGCTCTTCAGCTCTGCTTCTTTTACTTCCTCTGACATTAAATGAATGGAAGTAGTAGGGGCTAGTCTGTCCTCTACAGTGGTCATTCTGCATATCTCAAAAACCTTAACAGAGCTAGCCACAGAATACTAGTTGGGAATAATGGACCCTACTGGAGCTCTGTTTGGGCAGGAAATAAGGTTTCTCTTTGGTGGGTTTCAGCCACTGTAAATCACATTGTATGACTGTACATCTACTGTATAGACTGTGAGTGCAATGGAAAATCCTGCAGTATTATTTCACTAAAACTGAGATGATAATTACGATATATGACTTATAATTACTAATTGTCCTGGATTCAGCAGTAGTGGGCATTTTTTCTCCTTCTTAGTAGCTGGTGCAGTGCTGGTTTTGACTTTCGGCCTGGGAACAGTACCGATAACACCAATGTTTATAGTTATGGTTCAGAATGTTTGGTTCGATCAAGGGCTTTCTGAGCCTCATGTTCTGCCAGGGAGGTGGGGAAGCCAGGAGGAAGCAGAAACAGGACACTTGACCCAAACTGACCAAAGAGGTATTCCATACCACAGCACATCATGCCCAGGATGGAAAAAAACTGGAGGCAGGAACCTGGAAGAGTTCAGTTCATGGCTTGGTTCTCAGGTGGTGAGCTGTTGCATCCTCTTCTCTTGTATTTCCCTTATCACTATTATTATTGGTGGTAGCAGCAGTGGTTTGTATTGTACCTTAGTTACTGGACTGTTCTTATCTCAGCCTGTGGGAAGTACATTCTTTCGATTCTTCTCCCCATTCTCCCCCTCCCCCTGCCCTCTGAGTGGGGGGAAAGAAAGAGGGTAGAGTGTGTGAGCAAACTGCGTGATTTACAGCTAAAACCACGACAGTTCTTTTTGGCGCCCAACATGGCAACCTCCATCACAATCAGCAGGGACGTCTCAAGGATATCTAAAGGCCATTCAAAACCATCAAAATTCTCAAAATATGCTGTAAACAGTCTGGTTGGGGGGGCTGGGATAATAAAAGCATATCTCCTTCACAGATAGACCCCCTGAGGAGGTGAAAATAGATGCGTAATTGCTAAAACTTCTATTATATACCTCCCAAAGTATAGAGTTAGTGACCACACTGGAAGCAAAAGCCAGTTCAGTTTCATGATCACTGAGTCTATTGTATTAGAAGTCATTGCAATAAAGTACAATGTAACAAGAACCTTAACCCAAAACCCATGTCTGAAAAATGCTAAGATAACCAGTACCGGTTGTAAATAAAGTATCATATGCTGAGCCTGTGAGAACCAGAGCAACAACACTGAGAGCCAATAAATCAGCATTACGATGAGTGACTATTAATCCTGTCGTTATCTCAACCCTTCATGCCTCACGTTGGGCGCCAAAAAGAACTGTAGGGGTTTAAGCCGTAAATCATGTAGCTTGCTCACTCACTTCCTCCTCTTTCTTCCCCCCCACTCTGGGGGAGAATTGTATTATTGTAATAATTGTATTATTACAATTTTCTTATTTTTACTTTTAGGTCACTCGATAAACCCAGGGCAGTCTTCTTGCGCAAAAAGGTTTCTTTTTTTTTTTTTTTTTTTTTGCCTTTGCATGCTTATATTTTCAATAGGCAATTATTCATATACTTGTCATTTGCACATAACTAGGCATCAGTTCACACACTAATTGCATTCAAATGTCAGGTGTGCTATTGTGATTACTCTTTTCCACGGGCAATTTAGAATCACAAATTAATATATGATACTTGTAGTGGCACAAAATGACCTTCTGCTAGGTATTCTCAGGTAGTCACAGTAGAGAAATTATCTAGCTCTTGAAGTCCTGGATGAATGAGACAGAATAACCGTGATCAACTTGTAACTGATCATTTTGATTTTTAATGTTCAAGAGGAAGTCAATCACAATACAGTTGAAATTAAACCTTGAAGAAGTCATAAATTTATATTCTAAAAATCTATATGATAATTTGGTATAAGACTTGATATCAAGTCTGATGCTATTCTCAGATGAGGTAAAGGCAAAAACCCAACAGCTGATAATGACCCCTTGATTTCAGATGTAAAAATCTATATGTAAAGTGCTTGGCACAAAATCAGATGAATGTTTTGTGTTTGGAGTGAAATCAGGGGAAGGAACAAAAGCATCTTTTTATGAAGAGGTGTTGATGGTAGCTAAAATTTACAGATGCCATTTGAAAAAATCAAATACTGACATATTGGTTTCTTTGGGTCAGAATATTAATGTGCCTCTTACAAAACTTCTTGGAGAATCCTGTAGCGCAATTGTTCTTAGTGGATATATATTGAAAATTACTCCAAAAGTACAAATTGTGAAGTCAAATGCAGTATTGTTCTTCCAAATCCTGCAACTAGCATTGAAATAACATCTCTACTAATGTATTTTGTGTTAAGCATTGAGTTTGCTTTCTCTATACTAGATTTAATTGAAAAACTATGAACAGTTTGAAATATACTATTTATCTTGAAATCTCATAGATACATTTTTTAGTGGCAGTTAAAAATTTAGTTATATAACTTTTTTTTGAAGGCATCTGATTGCCAAAAACTGCTTTGGCAATTGTTGGGAAATTTTGATCATTATGAAAAAGTAGCATACAATAATTATTTAAATAAATTACAGATTGCTATTTCTATTTTAGTGCCCTAAGCAAAATCATATAATTAACATTTATTTGCTTTTTAAATGTAGTATGAAAGTAGCAGAAGTATAGAAAAATATCCTCAATATAATTATTTGGATTTGAATATAATTATTCAAAACAATTAAGATGGAAATAAGTGCTATCTTTCAGGTTTTGAAAGCTAGAATATCAATACGTCATCTTTAGGTGCATACAGAGAAGACTAGCCATTTTCATTGTTAACATCCTTATTCTTTTCTTCCATATTGAAAGCAGTTGTGCATTTTGCACCATTAAAAGTGTAGAATCATGGAATTATGGAATTATGGAATCTAGACTCACAGAATGATAGAATGGTTTCTGTTGGAAAGGACCTTAAAGATCATCTAGTTCCAACCCACCTGCCATGGGCAGGAACACCTTCCACTTGTCGTGGTTTAGGCCATAAATCAGCCACGCAGTTTGCTACATGGAGAATCGAAAGAATGCAACTCCCACAGGTTG
>JAOEHY010013202.1:0-30123 GCA_025447955.1 Psilopsiagon aurifrons | reverse complement strand
CCACAAGTCAAAAACACAGTGCTGCACCAACTACTAAGAAGGAGAAAAATGACTGATACTGCTGAACCCATGACATTGATAAAAGTAAAATAAAACGAAACAAACACTAAGTACATATATTCTGCATCCTACTAGCCTGTTTCAAAAAAATAATCTCAGGAAAAGCAGTTGTTTTGTTACTTATAAATAATAGAACCAACCAAAACTCCAACATACGAAATCTGCATGAGACAATTTGCCATCACCTGTTTTTTCCACGCATGAAAAAACTACAGATTTATGAAACAAAATATTAGAGGAAAGTATATATGGGTTTCTATTCTACATTGCTGTTTTGCAGGGACTGGTGGTGTGTGTTTGCTTAATTAGCAGAACTTCAGCTCTGCTGATAGCCTCTCTATTAGTACAGAAGCACCACAGCAGTAGCGCAATAAAACACATTAGATGATGGATTGCTGATACTTGGTGTTAGGGCATTGCCCATATTCAGCCATAGAATTAAATAAAGAGGTCTAGTAAAGCTAATGTAAACAAGTCATATAGATTTATTCACCTCTGTCCTTCCTGAACATCAAAAGCAATAACCTCTCAGGTGTAATGGTCATTCTGTAGTCAGAAAACCTCCTCCCCAGAAAATTGCTACTAGTGGTGTCTCTCCATTCTTCAGTTACAGGGACAGAAATGTGTATCATGATGCTAGTATGTGTGATCATCTGTTACAACAATTACACTCAGTACAGGATTATACCTTTTTCTCCTGTGTGCTACCATTAAAAACTGCCATTATCTTTTTTATATTGCTTTTGGTTTTCCTTTCCTCATGTTTCTAAGCAGGAAGCTTTGTTCAAGTGAGACTCTCCTACTACAGGGAAGCTGGTCTCTGCTTATGCAGTGTCACTAGGCAAACATATGCTTTCAGCAAAATTTACAGTAAGTAGCTAAACCCAGGACTAATGAATAAGTCACTCCTTTACTCAGACATGGTATAGCTAAATTACAGTCTGTCCAAATTACAGCAATTTAACCAACAGGGGAATTTGCCTTCATACTTGTGGTACTTTTGGTAGGGAACATTAGTGCCACATAATTTCATAGCTCTTCAGTTATGAACACCTGTTCATTTTAGCTTGCCTGTTTAATGTGATATAAATCAAGAAATGACATTGAATAGAGTTTTAGCTAGGCTCTTTTACTAGCACAGTAACAGGCCTTACCTATGGAGCAGGACACTCAGAGGAGCATAGCATACTATGCCTACAAACAGTAATGAGGTCCAAGAAGAATCTGGAACCAGAAGATGAGAAGAGTAGCATTTCTTGCTTTCTTCTGATCTGAGGACAGAAGCAATGAGTAAAATACGCTCAGACTGTAGCTAAATAAATGATATGCAGATATGCACATCCAGAGCTCCTCACTGAGCCAGTAAGAATGAGCATGAAGGAGTTCTCTATTTTCACTGTTCATCCAACCCACAGGGCTTGTGTTGCTCCAGTAAGGGCCTCCCATCTCAGGAGCTGAATCGTGGTTTCTCTTCACACACCTTCCATCCAGCTCGCATACACTCAAACAGCCACAGTACAGAGATGGACTTCTAAGTTTCAGTACATTTTGTAAAAACAAAATGAGCCCAAACAGTACTATACATAAAGGGACCACAATTCATGCTATCTAGACCCCTGTTTCTTTTGCACCCCTGCCATTGCAGGCCAACTCTGACAAGTTAGAATCTGAGGCATTTTTAACTGGGCTTTAAACACGCTCATCAGTGACGCTTTAGAATATCCAGGCTGCAGATTAAGAACTCAACAGGTATAGAAACATCTGAATTACCATGCTGTTGATTGACCTTGGTCTGGCAAAGTTAATTAGCTCAGATATGAAGTAATTTGAGAATAACTTATTCATTTCAGGCTAATTCAGACAGTACTGTTGCTATGAGGGGCCATAAACATCAGGTCTTCCTTGAACCTACCCTGGACACGTGCAGATCCAAACATGGTGTTTCTGGCCACCTTTCTTGACTTGAGAATGCTAGATACAATATATATATATAATAGAGCAGCATTTCTGTCTGCAGTGCTTTAATCACCACCTCTGCCACTGCCGTGGAGAGAGAGGGCACATTATTGAGCAGTGCAGCATTAAGCCCTTCATGCTGCCTAGCAGCAGCCTGTAATGCCCAGCACTAGCCAAAGGGTAGAAGCAATGAGTAAAATACTTGACTATATAAGTGATATGCATAGTCAGAGTTCCTCACAGAGGAGTTCTGTACCACTCTAATGTCACTTTGAAATAGTGAGAAAGTAACAAAAAAAACATTGATAAGTTCCTAAAGCTAGTTTATGACTTTATTTTACTATTTACAAAATGATTTTACACAAAGTGTAATTAAACCAGATTATTCTATTCAGTGCCTGTGGGCAATAAGACATTCAAGATTTCAGCATATCTTCATTGTTTAACTCACATTTATTTACATCCTTACCTATTAAAATAGGTTCCTTGAACTCCACATATCGTGAGATCCCTGGGGCTGCTCATGCTGTCATGAAAAATCAGTCAACATCCCCATATCAAATTAAGGTAAATATCATCCTCACGTTTTTACAAATGGTCAGAGCCAACACTGCTGATTTTGTGTTTTGCTCAGAGTATGCACATAGCTGGGTGCAGAAAAGATGCCTTCAAACTAAACAATATATTCAGGGTTCATCTGCCTCTAATTTTGCAAGTTCGTCTAAGAGAACTGGACAAAATGATTTGGGATGTCCATTTTTCTGAGCAAATTCAACATCAAACACTACAAGATCAAATCATTCCTTCCACAATAAATTTGTCAGCTGCCAGCCTAAAGGCAGAAAGTCTTATCTGAATCCCTGTTTGCCTGTTCCCAAATAAGCATTCCTTCCTTTACAAGGCATTCAAACAAAATACAACCTCACCACTCCTGAAAAGATCCTTAACACCTTCTGGTCTTGCTCCTGAAATATCATCTTTACCAAGGTTCAGGTATTTCTACTTCCTCATTACAGAATTCCTGTTAAGACCACTCTAGTCTGTGGAAATGCAGATCCTCTTGCTACTGTACACTGAGCTGTGCTCTATCCTAACTCACAAACGATTCTGTTTCTTTTTCACACCAATAAACCTTCAGACCACTGAGTTTCCCCATTTCACCTTCCACAGAGGGAGGATGTTTTTAGCCCATCATTTATTCTGCAACTTTACCCCTGAAACCTCCCCAAAGTATGACAGTCCCAAATCTTGAAGGATATTAGCAGCATATATAAATACCTGATAGGAGGAAATGAAGAAGAGGAACTTGGACTCTTCTCAATGGTGCCCTCTAGCAGGACAGGAGGCAATGGTCACAAGCTGAAACATAAAATTCCAGCTAAATACAAGATGATACTTTTCACTGTGAGGGTGCTCAAACAGGTAGTCCAGAGAGGATGTGGATCTTCCAGGTGTGGAGGTACTACAAACCCAACCAGACACACCTTCAGACAGCTACCTGCTGTAGCTGACCCTGCTTAAGCAAGGGGTCAGAATGAATGATCTAAAGAGGATCCCTTCAGCCAAAACAGTCCAGTGAAATCTCATTTCCAGCTGCATGTGTTTGTTCAATTCTCTTTCTCCCTCAGTAACTGGACCCTCTGGGTTTCCATTTCACCAGCCCAGAGGAAAACATGACACACATGAACATCTGTTGTAAGGCTGATCAGCATTTCCCATCACTAAAGACTTCATCAGCCTTTGCCCTGCTGAGTTATGCTCCTTGCAGTTGCTATATAGCTGGCAATTTTTTTCCAGTTCACTCTTCATCAACACTTCCAACCATAAATGAAGTTTGATAAGAATCAGTCTTAATATAGAAACTTGTGTCATCTTGCTGTTAATCTTTTACCATGTTGATAATTCCTTATTAGCCTTCTTGCTTTGTAACTCTCAGCTATTCAAATTTAAGAATTTGGTCTCTGACTGGACAAACACCCAGCCTCCTTACCAGCCTCTCTGCCAAGCTTTCTGAATGTCCAGTTCCTCTCCTCCAGTTGTACTTTTGACATTGTGCATGCAGAACCTCAAGAATGAGGCACAAATAAACCATGATGTCTGCATATGTATTTCAGGAGGTGGAGGAGGAAACAGAACTGCTGTGGAGCAGAACAATTCTGCTTACAGGGCTCCAGGACTGATTTAAGAAGTGAGGCAATACATCAAATGCTTCAACAAATGAGCACGGCTAGCAGCAAAAAGCTAGAAGAGAACCCTGGGGATCTGGGGACCATTGACACATTCTGCATTACAGTACCATTGAATAAAGTGCATAAACAGCCTTGAAGGCAGACAAAAGAATATAGGACACTGTACTGCTGAATTAATCAACCTCCTGCCTGTTTTACCCCTGATCAGAGTGCTCCATGACCTGCACACAGGATTTCAATTAATGTATTTAAAAGCTGAAAACCACAACTGATAGTGAAGCAGCAGGCTCTTGCTACAGATGCAGTAAACCAAAAAGCAACTTCTAGTAGCACTGAGTCAGAAAATACAGAGCAGAATATTCAGCAGCTGAACAAGATGAAAACATTTTGCTACATGCAGAGTTGATGCCTGTGTGCTTCCCTGCACCCTTGCCTGATGTTTAAAGATTGGGCAGCTGAACCATCAGGGTGAAGGTGGTGTTTCTAGGTCTTCAGTGTTTCCCTTGCAAACTCAGTTGATGATCAGACTAGAAAGCTTTGCATGCATATACAGATTCCTGCATTCCTGTTTCATGAGAGGTCCTAGTTTTCTTCAGCACCCTGCAAAAAAATCTCCAAGAAAACTTTGTCAAAAAAAAAAAAAAGAGAGAAAATCAAATGATAAGTACAATAAACAGAGCATTTCCCATTGAAAGGAAGAAAATTTAGTTTTAAGAGCTGAAGAACAACCTCGGAAACAATTCATGGTGTATTTTTGAAATGGTGGCATGCAGCAAAATATCCAGATTTACAATTTCTCTGCTCAGAATTTACCTATCAGCAAGACCAGTTTTCTTAAATTGGTAAGGTAATGGATAATACTTGTCTGCACTGCATAACTGATTTAGTTGGTTTCCTGAATAATATTCATAGCTTAATCTACAAACATTGACCACCAGACAGGCTCCACAGTGTTCCATTACTTTCCCCTGAGTAACACCAAGGATTTTGACAGCGGGGGAAAAAAAAAAAAAACCTAGAAAAACAACTGTAATTTTTGGGTCAAGCGTTTCCTTCTTTTAAACATTTTCTATCTATTTTTAAGTGCTTTAATAACCTTTCTTGCTAGGAAACAGTTAAAATTGTTGTGGGAAGTGATGACAACCTGCAATCACAGTCAACATGACTAATTTTTTGTTGTTGTTTTTAACACCAATGTGTCCTTTTATTAGCACTGCGTTCCATAATAGAAATGCAAGCTTTCCAGACTTTAATCAAATGCAAAGCTGAAAACTATTTTCTTACCACCTGAAGCAATATGCAAGTTCAGCAAACTGTTTTACCTAAAGTTATTTATTGCAAATGTTGAATGCTTTTGACATGTTTAAAGGTGACAGCTTGACTTCCAATTTGTTTTTTATTTAAAGCAGGTTAAGAAACCTAGAGAAATAATAATATAACATTAAACTTTGGGTCAAGTAAAACACTTTTACCAGCCCATTTTTCCCTTCTTCAGAAAGAGAATGGAAAAGTCAATTACATGCACAGTTCCAGCCTGGCAGACATTCTTTGCCACCTGCTGACAGCCACTGCTGACTTCTGAAATGACATGCATCTCTCGGTGTGGGGTGTGATTTTATTCTGTATAATCAACTTTCAAGGACCATGTTTCAGTAACATTTATGTATTAGGAGTGGAATTTGCTTGCTTGCAGCGATTCACTTTTGCGTTTTTCACTTAATTTTAGACCACTCTTGGAAACTGATCACCCATTTTGTGCAAACTTGAAGACAAATTCCTTCATGATCAATTTTTTTTAAGCAAGTGCACTGTATACTTGTGCAGTAGTACAAACTCAACCTAACAAAATAGTGCATAGCCATTTGTGGTGTGGAGAAGAGGATGTAACATTTTTAAACACTCCTTATGAATCATTTTATGAATCCTTATGAATAATTTTTTTAAGGGGGGTGGCTCCAGTTTGATTTCATTCTCCCCAGTCAGCAAAATCTGAACAAGCTATTGTACCCTCCTGAAAAGTTTATGTAGAACTAGTCAAATCTGATTATCTGATGATTAGTCATCATTATTAATCATAGCTAGCAGCAAGATGGAAATTGTGAACACGGTAAAGTTAGTAATCATTTATTTTTTGAAGCAGCGGCATTGAAGCAAGGCAAGTAAATTACCTTGAAAAGCCTAAAAAAGGTGTACCTTAATTACAAAGGTAGTGCTTTTGCTGTGGGAAGATGTGGTGTGCTCAGCAGTTCAAAGAACACTACGAACTGCAGTTCAGGAACATCACAAGAGTTTGGAACTAAATAAAAAAAGAGGAGTCAAGCCTACTAAACATTACTGAACAATGTTGACGGTAAATCTGAGAGCATGTCTGTGCTAATATGATCTTAGAATTGATTTTGTCATTGCTGAAACATCAGAGAAATGAGCCCATCTGTTATAATTTGCAGTTACGAGTTGTGACTCTGCTTAGGACTTTGGCCATCACTCCAGTACGTGGCGAGAAGCTGTCTGAATGCCTGCTGGGACAACAAGAACAAAAAGGATCTTTGCGAGCAGCTTTGCTGATGATCACGCACTATAAAACAGTCCCTTTCAGATCAAAGCAGGTAGTTCAAACCTTGGAAAACTGACAGCTTTACAAGAGGAAGGATGAAATTTCAGTGCTTCAACATCTTTTCCTTCAGGGCAGTATTTGCAGCTTGCAGATCAACTGCAATAGCTCTTCCTCAGCAAGGTGCTAGAGCACTGCAGGAGCTGGGTCTCCCTCCTACAAATCCTCTCAGGCTTCCCTGGAATTGCTGAACTCTTTCTCAAGGGAGGCATGGCCAGCAGAATGCCTCTGTCTGATCTGTCAGTGGTCCTGTGCGCACTCTTATGTGACATGAAGCGGAGTTCTCTCCATCAGCTTTGCCTACATGAGCTAACAGGATGGTATGCAGCCTTGCAGCACCTGCAGCACCCACTGCACTATGAAGTCTCCTGGAGTACCACAATGCTGGAGGTTGTTGAGAAATGGCCCAGCACTCAGGCTTTTTTGCAAATGGTGCAAAACCCCTCTATTGCTTCACTGCAGTGAAGGTAGGAGGCCACAACCTCCCCTAGTGAGTCAGGGGATGCTATGGCAGCACAATATGACTTCATCTGCCCACTTCAAGCATTGTGAAGCACTGGTCTGTCTCACCACAGCAGCAGGGTGTCCGTCATGAGGACAGAGGCAGAGAAAGCATCACTGCAGCAGCTGCTCTGGCAGGCCTGGCCCCACTGGAACAGGGTGGTCACAGAGGAACATGAATGCCCGTTACCTCCCAGCCCCAGATATATATGATATACATCTGTCGACATGCACATATATACATGTACCGATACAGGGGTGGGGTTTTACCTTCAAAATCTATAGCTTTATCATAGTTAAGGTTATCAATCGTACTTCAGGGTTACCTACCCTTAACCATATTTAAGGTTAACCAACAGGTTGAGGAAGGTAATTCTCCCTCACTACTCCACTCTGGTGAGACCCCACCTGCAGTCCTGCATCCAGCTCTGTGGCACCCCGCACAAGAGGGATGTGGACCTGCATGAGAGTCCAGAGGAGGCCACAAAGATGCTCAGAGGGCTGGAGCACCTCTGCTGCGAAGACAGACTGAGAGAGTTGGGCTTGTTCAGCCTGGAGAAGGCCTCAAGAGACCTTAGAGCAGCTTCCAGTGTCTAAAGGGGCTGACAAGAAATATGGAGAGGGACTTTTTACAACAGCACGTGGGGACAGGACCAGAGGGAATGGCTTTAAACTGACAGAGATTTAAACTAGATAATAACAAAAAAAAAGCCTTCCCTGTGAGGGTGCTGAGGACCTGGCACAGGGTGGCCAGAGAAAACTGTGGCTGCCCCATCCATAGTGGTGTTCTAGGCCAGGCTGCACAGGGCTTTGAGTAACCTGGTCTAGTGGAAGATGTCCCTGCCCATGGCAGGGGGCTGGAACCAGGTTATCTATAAGGTCCCGTCCAACCCCAACCATTCTATGATGATCTAGCATACTTCAGGTTATCTAAAATCATTCCAGTAATTGTTTTGTATGAGACAACCAACCAGACCATCTAGTAGAATTAAAACATAGTGTGGACAAAATTACCTTTATTAGCAGAAAAAAATTTCAACAGCTGCCATGAGATTAAATACGTTAACACATCAGATAGGCTGCCAAAGGTCTAAAAATGGTCATTTCATTGATACAACAAAATTAATTTTTTGAAGATGGAAGCAACAGAATTAGTCCTCTCAATTTCTTTCAGCACATACCTTCAAAGGCATTTAACTCTTATCAAGGACAAGAGTTTGCCTTCCACTCTGTCCCTTCTGAAAGGTAAACTGATATAACTTGTAAGCCTTTGGAGTTCAACTGTGCTGTAGAAAAAAAATAAAACTCACAATTTATTTTTTCTTTTCACTTGAAAAGCACAGCTCAAATGGCAACAGGACTAAAAATTTTTCCTCACAAGAAATTCAGGAACTATACTTTACTGCTTCAGCATCAGCCAATTGGTTGGGTTGGGTCTCTCTTGTTCTCTGAGAAGCTTAAGTCAGAAATTTCAGCAACAACAAAAAAGGGTAACGCTTACTGCAGTCCTGATCCACAACCTTCCAGTGAAATATTAATTCTATCTATAAGAATTTAATATATAAGGATATTATATATAGGTTTTTCTCCTGGTTTAAGCAGAAATTTCTCCACTTTCTCAGTACTGCACTGCACAGACGGACATATTTTGCAGAATAATAAGTGACAGTGGTTGTCATATAAGCAGTTCTGGTGATAACTGTTTTCATTTATAGTCCAAGCCTTGGTCTAAAATCTTCCAAGATTAAAATCTAAACACCCAGTGACAAATTCAGCTTGTTCCCTAATACACAGGAAAATGAATACACTCCCTTACTGAGAGACATTACTCAGAAAGTTAATCACAATGTACTGTGCCCTTACTAGCCAAAAGCATGTCCATCACTCCTGACAAAACCCATGCCAGCATTAGTTAACATGCACCAAAATAAGCTGCAGTTAACACTCCACCATGTGAGGTAATGGGAGCTTGAGTATCTCTGAGAATGATACAGCAGACACTACACAGAGAGCTTGGAGTCTCAGCCATGCAGCAGAAATCCAGAGGCTTCCTTTTGGCCATGGCTGGACTATCACAGGTAGGACCATCTGCCTTCTGAAATGCCACTGAGTGCCATCTGGCACTGTAAAAGTGATTTTACTGAATGGTGACAGAGCAGTACTGCTGAGGTTTTTATCCATGCCATGCAGTTGTTCTGTGCAAGGTCAAAGCTAGCGAGGCCCATCAGATCTGTGCCAGTCTTACGCTGAGAAAAAAAAGGCTGATGGTCTCTGTGGATTAACTATTCAACAAATGCAATTTCAGTCACATGCTGCCAAGTACTGTAGTTCACAACTGAAAAGACATGCATAGTCCCTTTCCTTGCAAGTACCAAACACAAACACCCAAAACTCTTACTTGTGAGAATTTATGTTCGTGGATGGATTGAAGAAATGACACTCGGATAACATACAAACAGTTGTAACAATTCTTCTAACAAAGCTCCATACACCAAGGTAACAAGCAGAAAATTACAGTTATAAAACAACTTCTCCAGACAGATGCTGGCAGCTGTCTACAGGGAAGATTTTGCATTCACAGGTGCGAGAGCCCCAGCAGCCTCTGTCACTGAAGCCAAAGAAGGATGCAACAGTCTGGCTTCCTCTGAAAGCAGAGAGAAGGTCTCAAACAAAACTACTCCCCATATGGTCAGTGAAGAAAAAGGCTCTGCTTTTTAAAAGCATCTGGTAAGGTAATCAAAAGCATGCAAGCATCTTTAAATAGCTGATCCCCTTGGGAGCAGAGGGGGGAAATCCCTTAGTGAAGCAAACAAAATTCACTTCAACTTTAAAGATGGAAGATCAGAATTTCAAACAAAAATCTCAAAAAGGAAGAGAGACTTCTCTCACCCCTCTTATTCACAACGGACAACAGACAAAGGAATATAGAAAGGAGCATCTTTACCCTGTCATTCCTCCAGCTGCCCAAGTAACAATTAAAACTCAAAGTGAGCCTCACATTTGCAAACAATTCTCTCAATTGTGACTACCTGGGCTCAAACTTTTCAGTAACAAGTATCCACATGACATGCTTTTGACACACAAAAAAAGCAAAGAATTGAGATACCAGAAGACAGCAATTTTAAGTAGCCGAGGTATAGCCAAGAACTAACTGGAATTACTTATCTACCTCTGGTAAGCTTTTCTGTGTTCTGACTGCTAAAAGTGAGACAGAAAGAACTCAAGAAAGCAAGATGTTTTTCGTAACAGAAATCAAGAAATTAGCGATAAAATGAAAACACATCTTCAGACAGAGATATACATTGATATTCTCTAACACCTCTTCAAATACAATTTAAGCATTACAATCAAAGCTTCTTTTTCTCTGATACAACGCAAACAGGAATTAACATTTAGCTAGGAAGTAATGCTTCTACTCACAGTCTTAACTACTTTTCCCCATTCTTTCTGCTTGTATGATGGTTCAATGTACAGCCAAGAAATTACAGTAGGAAGACAGTTATAGGTATACAGTATCAAGCAGCTCCTAATATTGAATTATATTGCTGGATTAATAGACACCTCTCATTAATATATATTACTAAGTTCCTTCAGACCCCTGACTTTATGACATAGCTTTGTGAACCAAAACCCAGTAATGGTACCAAAAAAAGGTACTATTAGGACAGCATATACCATGTAGGTATCATGGAAGTGTTGCTTTGATGATAAAACCATAAGTCCATTATTAAAAAATAAAGTATTATCAAAGTTAGCTGAATAGCAACAACAGAAATTTATTTATTTTTTAACACAAATTATTTTCAGCTTTCAGTAGGCTCTTCCATGCACGATGAAAGGCTAGAGTTCTTCCAAATTTTTCTGAAAGGAAAACTGCGCATACAAAAATCTTTTTTCTGCTTATTTAGAAGCCTTGTAAAAATTCCTGTAGTTGTGCAACTATTTCTGTATCCACAGTTTCCATAAGTGCCTGAAAACCTTGTTCTCCCAGTAATTCCTGCTGTGCCTTCAGCTTCTCATAGATGAACTGCTGCAATGATACAGTGTGAACAGGGTCCTTCAATGCAAGCTGTGGGAAACATGTAAGAGAAAAATATTTCAGAATGAACTAGAAAACACTCTTGAGACGTACTCATCTCAAGACAGGCACTTCTTTTCTTTGTACTTCAGTGAGACACAAGAGGAACGCCTGTAGAGCAAAGATAAAATTAATTATTATTAAAAGCAGGTATCCATCTAAAACTCTTTCAAAAGTCTCAAATCATGGATCCAGTCTGCTGTAAGAGTTCACCCTTCTACAAGATGAAACAATTTCAAAGCAGCTTTGTTAATTACTACCAAATGAGTTTCCTATAACTCCTAAAAACCACATCAAATGTTACCATAAGTACTTTAGAGATGGCATGAATTATGGTTGGTTATATTTTATTAGTAAGGAAACAAAACACAAAAAATTGAACCAGTTGAAATTATATTACAAACAAGAAGTTAAACTGTCCATATGCATAAAGAATAGACACACTTCAGTAGCAGGACCTATACAACCTCATCAGCCCAGCTGGATTATGTAATTTTCACTCCGGCATAGATGGACAGAATTAGATTGTGAAGACAGAAGAATTTGCTGTAAAATATCAATTTTAGGTAATTTTTCGTTCTACTTTACCAACACAAATTAATCTAATCAGTAATTTCATATTTCAAAGTTTATCCAGCAGCAGGTCCACCTTGGAGCCAGCTGAAACTGCCACTACTGGACACGGGGGAAGCTTCTGGCAGCTTTTCACAGAAGCTGTTCTTGCAGCTCCTCTGTTACCAAGATCTTGCCATGTAAACCCAGAACAAAAAACACTGCTTAGTTTACTGCAACAAGCATGCGCATGACTAATGCTTGCTGCTAGAAATATCATCTAGTGTCTGGTGTCAGTAAGCCAAACTGGACTCAAGTGTCTTCACACTTAATTAAGGAATTAATACACTCATTTGATCTCATTCAGACAGTCGTGTCAAAAATATTTTGTGTAAATTAAAGGATTTTCTTGCAACAATATTAAATTTGCTTTTCTTTCACTCTGTGGTTTTGGAGTTTGTATTCAGAACAACAAAACTCACAGAATAGCTTGATATAATTAGTTCGTCAACAGTATTGGATAATCAGTTGCAGCATTAGATGAATAAGTCAGCAAAATAGTAAGCCTGGAAGAACAGTAAGCACTGTTCTTTACCGACTGTATTTTCATTATGAAAAATTCAAATAGCATCCAGTTTAAGATAAGACATTAAGAAGTTTTCACATTATTCTTTTTGGTTTTGGAGGAAAAAATCACCCTCTTGAAAACCGAGTCTCCAGCTTGCTAAGAGCTGAGCACCCAACATCAGTGCAGTACGGAACACAACAACAAAATTAACACCGGTTACTTAGCCTACGAACAGTGGGTAAGGGGCTGTATTTTTGAAAGTAAGTTTGTACGTTGAGTTCTAGGTGTGTGCACACAGACTTTTTCTTTTATTTTCTTTTTTTCACTTTAATACTCCTGATTCGCACAAGAGCAACACACACCTATATCCTAGTTAAAAAAAAAAAAATTAAAAAAAAAGTAAACCCTAGAAAATTCCAACAGTTTCTTAGTCAAAACAGCTACAGACTGGAAACAGAAGTTTGGAGAGGAAATACACATTACTTAAATGTGACTTATGCTGCTCAGGGAAAACCTGATTTGGGTAGCTTTTGAATCTAGTTACTCTACAAACTGATCTTCAAACTGGATACAGGTGCCTACCTTGGGAAGAGAAACTACAGGTGCCTACCTTGGACTGGAGAAACTAGTCTTCCACCTCACTGGTTGTAAACAGCAGCTTGTATCAGAAAAGCAGTACAAAGGTTTTACATAACAACCATTTCCCATTCCTCTAAATATCACTTGGCCAGCATCAGTGGCATTCTGCAGAACTATCAGTTGCTTGAACTAGTATTTGATAGGTGGAACTCTTTCCTCAACACCTTTATACAACACTACAGTCAAAAATCACACTGTTTTCAATAAATAATTTTAACTTACTCTGTAATAAAACAGTGGTCTAATCACTAAAAGCAGTAACAAGCCAATGGAATGGCATTAGAATGCATGAATAGGTAAAAGAATAATAAAAATCAAAACAGTGTATATGGTTATATTTGAATTAGACTTTTGAATGTATTTCCAGAACTTGAGAAGACTCTCTTTAGCTTAAGAATGGATATTTTGATGCTAAAGAGGGAGAAAGAATGCTGGACATAAAACGATGTGTATTTACCATGATGGTTAGTATCTCGTGATTGTGATGCTCTGAGAAAGACCAGAAAAATTATTTAAGGGAGAATTTTTCCTTTAAACAGTGACTGTAAAATGGAGTCAGACAATACGGAAGACTCCAAGTATCAAGGGTTTTTAACAGAACAGATTTCAACCACATTATCATATAAAGCTTGATCATTTGGCTTATTACATTAACTCATTTATTTACGTTCCAGAAGATATAGGATGACAATTTATCTAGTTTCTTCCCATTATAAGGTAAAATAAAAAGCTCCCAAGACTTTTACATTTACATGCAAGCATCATCTAAAACATGTACCAGCATGTATAATTCAGGATCAAGATAGATTTTTATTGGAAGATACTTCATTTTTCCTTCCCACAGTTTCAAATAAAAAGAGTTTAAAAGAGTTAAAAAAGTTCTTAAAATATACATAAAGGGCACATTAAAGTCACTTGAGGTCTATATACTGTGCAATGCGAGGTCATGAATCACTCTCCTCCTGTTTACATTTTCCTCAATACGTGAGCAATGAGACTAAAATATAGCAGTACTGGGAACGTCAACTACATAAAATCATAAAGTACTGGTCTAGATAAAATTGTCTCTAGTAATTATAAGCTCAGCATTATAATAAAGAGAGGTACCAACGACATAATAAAGAGGCAGATCAAAGAAAAATACCTAGACCCTGTGCAAACATCGGGAAGTGATATCACACCATTGACTTTTTTTCTCACATTAATAGCCTTAAAAGTTGCAAAGCATTATTACTTTGAAAAAGGGAATCCCATTTATTTTTTCAGTGTTATTTTATGAGGTTTAATCTCTAAGCCATGATACAAGCTGCTGATTCAGTAACAGAACACATAATTGGGTAGAAACCTCTTGCAGGAATGAAGCAGGTTGGAATTAGATGAGTTCCCCTTCAACCCATATCATTCTAGGATTCTATGATAAATTATCAAAACACAGCCAAACTATTTTCTGCTCCTACAAGAAGAAATAAAGTAGGAAACTATTCTGTCCACAAGCACTCTTTTGGATACATATAGGTCAGTTAAATGAAATGCATGACAGGGCTACACACATCTAATCAATCACCTGATTCCACGTTTTGCATTTACTCAGTGCCAAGCAGTTCAGACTCTGTTTTATTCCACAACATTTGTACACTGCAGTTTTCTGTGTGAGGACCAATTTTCCCTGAACTCTTACAAAAATAACTTGAATTATGAATCATTCACAAATTAGGGTGGATGAAAATAGCACAACTGCATGGTACCTATCCATAGATTTTCATCTAAATGAATGGTCCTTATTAGGTGTTCTTTACATTAGAAAATGGTTCTATGCAATTACACAGATCAATAGCTGTCCATGTAAAACACAAACCCATGCAATAAAAGATGGTTTTAAATATGAGAATATTTGGCCTGCCATGAAATTTTCATTTTAGAATGTTAGCTCTCTGTATTTTTTAAGAAACCGTTTTCATAATGAAACCATGACAACTATACTGTCCATTTTTAAGAGCAGATGATATTTTGGCAATATTTCCCAAGACTCAAAAGGAAGGCAGAAGCCTAACTGTTGAGGCTGCAAAGTTTATCATGAAAGAATATAACTTTTTGATTCGAGATTAATTTTCCAAGAACAACAGATGAACCAAATCCAAATGCAAAGAATTTGGTCTGACAAGTG
The DNA here is from genome assembly GCA_025447955.1 of Psilopsiagon aurifrons. Lineage (NCBI taxonomy): Eukaryota > Metazoa > Chordata > Aves > Psittaciformes > Psittacidae > Psilopsiagon > Psilopsiagon aurifrons. The sequence goes on along the minus strand of JAOEHY010013202.1, from coordinate 14,805 downwards.
AATCACATAATCAATTGTACAATTTAATAAAATATCTAAAACTTACCAACTTTTTCCTTTTGTCTTGCTCTGTGGGAGGTTCCTCATCATCTGTAACTTTGGGCTGTTCAAAATGAGCCATCAACATGCAGCTAAGAATGGGAATAAAAATAGTTTTAACATACATTATCATTAAAAATTATTTTAAAGCATATTAAAAACACAGGACAGATATGAGGGAGTTTAATGAAAGTCAGGCAATCTGCAAGTACTTTTTTGCAGAGAACAGTGCTGAGAACAGTGCATCTAGTCTGAATCCATGACTTAGGTTACCTACACCCATGTAACAATCTCAGTTATCACCATACTTTAGCTCAAGATGTGGCTTGAAAATGCGTTTCTGCACAGAGAAAACAGACTATGTATGTTTAAAAAAAAAATACAGAAAACCCCACTGCTCCTGGTCACAATTTCCCAAGCTTTCCATGGAAGTGCTAGACAAGCACTCTATATCCTATCAACATGAAAATTAAAGCGACACTTATGCAAACTATCAAAGATTTCTCACTGCATCCATATTTTCCTTTGAGATCTTTAAAAAAGGACCAGATAACAAAATGTAGTCACTGCTACTGGATCTAGACACTAAAACATCTGCAAGACATTAAACAATAATATTTTTACTGGACAAAAATGAGTTAGCTTCTGCATTCATTTATACAGTTTTTCCTAGGCAAATAAACCAAAACTTTAAACTTATTGTCTTTTTCACCCTCAACTAGTAGGTATCCATATACCCAAGTAATAGCCATATATAAACTATTATTTTTGTAATAAGTAAAATCAGAAAATATGAAAAAAAAAAGACGAAAATTAGTCAGAGGTTTTTCCATCTCTTGAAACAATCTGAATGTACTTTAAAAAGACATTTGTGAAGGCTATCCTATGGTAAATAAGCTTTCCATTCACTTTACATTCTTTGCCTGGAAAAAATACACAAATATTCTACCACTTTACCAAATTTTTCTTAGAAAATCTGCTTTAAAAAAACAAATTATTTGAAAAAAGTCACTCCAGTGAAAACAGCCATGTTTTATGGCAGGAAGGACACATAATCCACACAATAACAAAGCAGCGAGGCAGATGCACTTTATTGCTTATTGCCAGCCCTGTACTACTGTGCAATTTTAACTGCTGTATTCCAATAGCAGCTGAAATGTTTCTGCTGTTAAGTTGAATAACTTGTTTTAAAATTACCTAAATGAAAAAAAGTTGTGGCTTTATGTGAAAGTGTTCAGGGCTTACTTAGTTTACATGTTTAATTTTCTATTGGCTTGTGTTTAAAGCTAAATGAAGAACTTGCTAAACACCATGGCAGAATGGTCAATCAATGCTAACACAGAAGCCACTTTCAACAAAGCAATTATTTCAAAATAATGCAACAAATCTCACATCTCCTCTCCTCATAGATGGCACAATTTCTTGCAACTCAGCTTATTGACAAGGAGATAGAAATGTCAATTACGAAAACATTCAAGACTGAATTAACTTTTTCAGATCTTTATATCTTAAGTACCTGAAACAGTAACTAAAAAAACCATACAGGTATGGAAGGGGGGAAAAAAAAAAAATTATAAAATTGTGATAAAGCATAACTATTGGTCAGACAAGACTAGAGCACTGGAATGCTCTCCTCTCCAGAAAATCTGAGGTCTGTAAAACTTTCCTGTAATTATCACTAGAATACATAATATATATATGCTAAGAAACCTGATCCAGCGTAATTCATTTGTATTGTAAGCCAGGGCACCAGGCAATCAATTCATAATCTAACCAAAATTCCTTCTAAAAATTGGTGAGACCTTTATCTCTGCAGCTGTATCTGGAAAGGCTCTTCCAAAATCCCATTGCTCTAACTACAACAGTTTCTTTAAATTTCCAGTTTAAATGTATTCCTGGTCAGCCACACTTGAGCCAAAACTGCCATTTAGTTTGTTTTCTGTGTGCATGTTTACCTTTATTCATCTTTTAGTGGTTGCTGTTCTATATTAATTCATCTTGATATTTCTACCCTAAATATGACTGTTGCTTTAGTCTCTGCACTACAGCAATTAGGTATTAGACAATCAGTGGAGTAAACAGTTTTTTTCTGAACCAGTCTGGGCTTAAATCATTCTTCTTCAACCTGGAGTGCCAGTGTTGTGCACACAACTCCATGCTTTCACTTTACTTTCAGATGGTGTCAAAATATGTAACCCAAATGTCAGAAACTTTCATACAGTGCATTCAGTATCTGTCAACATAAATATGCCCTTGGTTCAGTATGCCTCTATTTTATAAAGCAAAAACAATGTCCAAAGTTCAGAAAAGTACAGTGAAGAGTTCTACAAGCCTTCAAGCTTAAAATAAAAAATGAACTAGGACAAAGTTTTATTTATTTCCCTGTGAGAACTCTTTTCAACACGTGCTGGCAAAGCAGCACATTTTTGAAATAGGAGGGATTATGTAACCTTGTTTCCAATAGCAAATAGAACACAGCGCCAAAGCACATTCCCTGACTTTGGAATTACATCTTCTATACTGAGAGTTGAGGCTAGGGTTGGGAGGAATGGAGGTGAAGTACTTTTTCAAGCAATCCTTGGGCACAGCTCAGGCTCAGCTGTATTTAGACCATTCTCATTGCACACTTGCATGCATACCACCTGTTTTAAGAGGAGGAAAACTTAATAGACTGCACTTAGGCTGTTCTGTGCCAGCTGGCTTCAGTACCAGCAAACATTTCCTTAAGCAATTAATTAATTAGCTAAGAGACAGTCTGTTCCATCACCAGGTAATCATCTGAAAGTTCAAAAAAGTTTGATTCTTAGCATCTGGTAAATACTGCTATTAGAATATAATGCCTGTAGTGACATCTTGAAAAGTGACTGCTTTTAATATCTTACAACTCTCCATCATTCTAAAACTATGTAATGACTGCAGAGAAAACACAGCATTAACAGATAAATTGTAACTACTCAGTTTTGGTTTGTTTTTTCACTCTTCCAGCTTTGATGGAATACCACCAGTGACCCAGGGTCAGCAGCAGACGAATGAGTGCAGTGTTGGAAGGCAGTGCACTCCAAACACTCCTGACAATACCTTCCTGGCGCAAACAAACTCGGCTCTGGAAACTGCCTTCTGAGGTATGCCCAGTGGCAGCAGGTGCATTAAGCAGAGCATCTGAAGGGGTGAACTGCCCTTGTAGGACAGGTGTTTAAGCTCTCCAGGTTGTGAAGCAGTGTACACTAGCTCCACTCAGTGAGGCTGATACATTTGGGGAAAGATCTTTGTGAAACTCTAGGTATCACACAGAAAGAAAATCCGAGCTACCACCCTACTGCCATACAAGCTTGTTGCACTGTAATTTTAGATTTAATAGTCATGTGATCAAAAGGCAAATCTTAGCACATGAACATTTTTTAAGACATCACTGACTGTCATTTTAAGCCCTTCCCTTCCTCATTACAATTATTGTCTGTTATGACCAAAAACTTCCGATCTCAATAGAACACTCACTCTCGTGAAAACAGAACTCTTACAAGCATTTTTTAACTGCCCACAGATTTTTCCAAACAAAATGCTGCATGTGAAAGAGTGATACTACTGTTAAACCCACAAAAATTGATCAGATTTTTCACTTACTCTTTGTATGTTCCTGCTTCAGCATCTTCAGTCATAACATCATGCAGCCCTTCCACTGAAATGTTGATGATACCGCAAAATTTATCTTGGATAACACTGCAAAAGAGCAAAATTTATCTTGGATAACACTGGAAGAGAACCGGAAAATGACTTAGCTAAAGGAGCTAAACAGGAAATTTGCTCAGTAACTGTAAAGCACATTTACTAAGCAGCATTTTCATTGTTTACTGCTTAGCTGAGCCCGCTATCAAGCAGCTGATTCTTTTTTTTTAATTGCACAATGACTTCAAAAATATGCAAAAACATTATTGAATAAAATTTTTTATGCTGCTGTTAAGAACCTGGAAATAATTGCAAATGGAATAAAAGAAAAAACACATTAGTATAGGACTCAAGAACTGAGTGGGGAAGGACATACTTCTGCTAGCCAGGTCACAGTACTGGCTTCTATTCCTAACACATTTACACATTCTCTCACATCACTGTTCTATGCAAAATCTACACACAAACCCTTGAGTGAAAGGCAGCTTGCAAAGATGGTAGACCACCCTACTGTGTTCTCTGTCCAGCCTTACCAGTATTTCTTCACCCTCTCAGGCAGCTGAATGACTCCTCACAGAGCCTGACAAATACCGGCAACTCAGCTCTGCACGAACACCACTTCCCTGATTTTAGAGACAAAAATAGCATAGGATTTCTCTGCTTCAACACAGGCATCCCTTGTCATTTGAAACACTAGGCTAACTAGGCTATTTAAGAGAGCTGCAAAGGACTGGTAGGTATCACCTGGGACTTGAAACAGGGAAGCACCTTTCTACAGCATGAGCTGAAGGCCAGGCTGGATATGCCCACAATGCCTAAAATTACACTAAATAAGTTTAGACACTTGGTGCTGCCTAGACAATTGATGTGCCTGTAAAGTAAGAGCACCCCATGATGGATAAAGTAGGTGCTGCTACTTCCTAGTTAATGGAAAGCAGCTATGACTTCTGTTTCTATTCTGTGAACCACAAGGGTGAAGACATACTGCAAGTGAAGAGATGAACATGTTGGGAAGACTGCAAAAGTTCCACCTACCAGCAGGGAATAAACAGAAATGGTCTAATCAGTGACAGTAAACTACAACCCTCTTCTGCAACTGTCATCATCTGGAACATTTTCTTACTCCCTGTTTGAATTTTCAGGCTTTAATTTCCCCCAAAATGCTTCTAGCGTCCAGTAGGCAGAAGCATACCTGTTCCATATTTGTTCAAAGGTACTGAATACTAATTACAGTCAATCCATTCAGGGATGTTACTTTAATTAGTCAACATGTAAATAAATACTGTAGGCATAGTGCTCTTTAAGGTTATTTTTGTTCAAACTTGCAGATTGATAGGTGCAGCACATAACTTGTTTTCAAGGATCTGTGATGCCTCTAGAAGAAACTGAGGACAGTGGTTGAAGACCCAAAATCTTGTTGACAGTGAGCTCCAAAGCACATTGGGAAATCATCAATTTCTTTACTTGTAAAGGATACTTTTCCTTCATGGTAGAAATAAGGAATACTATTTCACTTTTTTCTTCATTGAAAGACAGAAAATTCACAGTAATTCTTCTTCTTTTGAGGAAAGCTAAAGAATGTAGAAGACCTTCCAAAATGGGGTAACTGTTGCCTGCAACATTCAGTAAGATAATACCTTTGCTCCCTCTTCTTTTTCCCTTTGAATTGGAAAGAATGACTACTAATGACTCACTGCAACTGAGAACATTACTGAAATGTTTACCAAGTATGGAACCATCAACTATTTTTAGAATACAAGACACAGGTGGTGAAAAATAAAGACAGTATAGGCTCATTGTGCTTTGAAATAAGAAACCTCAATTCAAGTTCAATAGCAATATAAAATGCATCAGCCCTTACTTTTGCAGAAGAGGGCACCATGCAAAGCAGCACAGTGCCTTTGTAAAAGTGCCAAAATTATCCTGCTTGTTTCAAGAAATACATTAGAAAGCCAGAAGAGCCAGGGACGCTGTATTTAGATGAACTTTCAAAGCAGAACTACTGACCATACTAAAATCTTAACACGGGAGGAAGGCAGCACTTAAGCAGTTTCCCTGCCTTGAACTGCATATAATCCAGACCAGAAATGACAAAAGAACTGCACCAAGTTATAACTGGTTTTATAACTACGCAGCTTCCCAAGTTATTAGGACAAAACTGCATTCAGTATGCAGCAAAAATTATCAAAAGACTGGCCCAGAATTAAATTATTTTAACTTCTACCAATTTGTTGAGAACTAAACCACTCCAGAACCCAGTTTCAAACATAAAATTAACACGTATTACCATTTTTTGTATTTCAGAAAGAATCATTTATGCTGTCTTTAAATAAAATTCAGTTTGACTATAATGAAAACAAAATGTGGCAAACATTTAGGTCAGCTTGTATATGAGTAATCTCAAACCTTTTCTTTCAAGGCTTGCATAGGTTGTCAGATAACAAAAAACAAAAACCAACCACATCTGTTCTGAAAATAGTAATACTCATTATTTCCTCATTCTATCATTTCTAATACACTCAACTATCTATTAAACATTTTTATTAACCTGAGCTTTTATGTAATGTCCTGGGGTCAGCAGTAGCAGTCATTTTTCTCCTTGGTAGCTGGTGCAGTGCTGTGTTTTTGACTTTCAGCCTGTGAACAGCGCTGATAACACCAAGGTTTTAGTTACTGCTCAGTGATGTTTACTCTGACTGAGGACTTCCTGAGCCTCATGCTCTGTCAGGGAGGAGGGGAAGCTGGGACAAGGCAGAGACAGGACACCTGACCCAAACTGATCAAAGAGGTATTCCATACCACAGTACGGCATGCCCAGGATGTAAAAACTGGGGGCAGGGACCCAAAAGAGTTAGTTCACTGCTCGGTCATCAGGTGGTGAGCAGTTGTATCCTCTTCACTCGAATTTTCCTGGTCATTATTACTGGTGGCAGCAGTAATGATTTGTGTTCTACCTTAGCTACTGGACTGTTCTTATCTCAACCTGTGGGAGTTACATTCTTTCGATTCTTCTCCCCATTCCCCCCTTGGAGTGAGGCGGAAAAAGAGTGAGTGAGCAAACTGCGTGAGTTACAGCTCAATCTACAACATGTAAGAATTCCAAATTTAGATTTCCATTACCAAGATAGCTACTGTAAGTAAAGCTTTTTCGTCAGCTTAATAAAACATATATCATGGTTAATTTTTAACTTGAACAAAGCGGTCCCCGGTCTGCTAAGCACCTTACTCGGCCTGCCAGAAATGGAAGAAAAATTCTGCATGCGACAACATGCTACTTTTACAGATTAAGAGAAAAATCTCCTCTGCTCTTTCTCATTAACCAGAATGAAGCAGTAAGCACCAAAACAGGGGAAAGCTTAATTTCATATCTTTAGTAGAGTACAGTAGCTTTGAGAAAGATTAATTAATTCTTTATTCTCATTAACCAAGGAAAGATGTAGAGTGTGACAAATGGAGATTACTTTGCACATACTCACAGCAATGTAAACAATTATTACACACACATACACACACCCCACACCCTCACCCCTTTTAGGAGCTGCATGGTGCTAAAGAGTTCCTATAAACACTAATGTAGCAGCTAAGACAACATTTCCAGGGGAGTCCTATGACTGAGTATAAACTTGATGACCATAAAGTGCCGTTTCACTTCATCAGGGCAAACTCAATTGTCCTCTAACGTATTCTTTAATTATTTTAATAGACATAGGAACCACACATGTACATAAAAGGAGTTTTTTCCACTGTTTGCTATATAAGATAAAGGAATATAAAAGGCTACTAACCACAAAAGAAAGGCATTTTCTCCACAACTGCATAATCAATCTCTCACTGTTAGTTTAATGCAAATTGTTGGCAAGCTGTATAATTAGAGGATGACTCCACTCCAAACAATGGCTTCCAAATGCTCCAGCCTTGCTTGAACTAACAGCTCTGACTGCATGGCTTTACTTTCATGCTCTATCACTACAGGTGGTGAGACTCGTATGTGGCAAGCAATGCCTGCAGTAGCTTGCCAGGGGAAAGGACACATTCAGAGGGTACCTCTTCTGCTCTTCTGTAGAGGGCAGCTCTACTGTAGAGTAGGAAAGCACAGCTTAAAACATCAGAGCTGTCCTCTATCAGATATCCTCAAGAACTAGGTTTGTTCAATCTCAACCTTTGCCCATTCCAAAAAACTCCTGTCTAACAGAAACACAGCAGCATTTTCAGCAATGAAAAGAGCTAACTTCCTCCCACTGAATTTTAAGTCTATTATTTCTGAAGACATCCATGTAAAATTGAAAATTTAGAAATACAGTACATAAAACTGCAGAACCTACTACTGATTGTGCAGCTGTTACTAAATGAAAATAAATTTAACAGTAGTCATGAGGAACTATGTAGGTGATGTAAAAAGAAACAAAAACGGGTTGAAGATGAAGTCTTCATAATGGATTAATCACCTAAAAACAAATAAAGCATGAATTGGAGTAAATGCTTTCCCTCCTTAAACACATTTACTCAATACATTTAACATCTCATCTACAGGTAGATTATTTTTTAAAAGTTTCTACTCAAACAATACAGAATTGTTGAAGCTTTTGCCCAAGCAGCTAAACTAAGCTTTCCATAAAAGTATATGAACTATCATACAGTAAAATATACACTACATACTATATACTAAACAACATATTAGATTTCTATTTCATTACATTCAAGAGACACTTAACAAGCGAGAGAGACACACTTGCACATCCAAACCCACACAGTGAACCCAGGGTCTATGCATGTATTGGTAGCTGATAATGACCCAGCCACAAAAATTATTCCTGCTAGTTACACTAGCAGGAAGCACACTCGAAAAAGAATCCTGAGGGCAGTTCTAATTGCCCTTGAGAATGCTCTGGTCTCCTGGCTGGATCCTGGAACAGCAAGACACTTCCACACAACTTAAATTGACACAATGGACGACAGACTATCAAAACACTGTTCTCCATTTTTCCTTGAGCAAACTGATCTAACTAAATTGTGTTGCTTACAAACTAAATGGTTGAAGTCTCTAAGGCACAAGCCTGCAGAAGGCAAATAGTATCTACAGAAGTAAATCCCAGTCACCTGGCTGAAAATTTTACAGCATTGGACTATCTGGAATACATTTTTTTATTACTTCTTTCTGAATAGAGTTTGAACTACTGGAGTAATAACAACAACAAAATAATCACAGAAATTCAGGTTGAAAATAAAGATATAACACAGTAGATACAAACTGACAATAATGTGACCACCAATATTTGAAATGGGAATTAGAAGTTAAAACAAACACGAACTATATAGGAAAACAGTATCCATCTTTTAAAGATGAAGTCTAAAATTAGGTCTTCACTAAGGAGACATACTTTGACCTGACACTTCCAAATGTACGCCACAAATATGTAAATATCGTCAGCAATTAATCTAGAATCATGTATTTACAGTATATTTCTTCAGTTTATACCTCTTGTCTAGCCAAAATTAGCCCTCGTATTGACAATAATTAACCAGCTCTATTACCTTAGACATAATAAACTTGGTCAATTTTTCAATCCAACAGAAACTTAGCTTCCCTATTAACTCCAGTTTCAGGCATTATGAAATGACACAGATACACACTAATATAAAATTTACTGTAAGATATTTGTTATACAGAACAAATACACAGCTTTGTATTTTAAAATATGTCACAGATATAAGATTTGTATAATTTTAAGTTTTTTCTTTTCCTCAAGAGTTTGAACATGCTGATGTAAATATACTAATTTTTTTCCACTGTGATGATTAATTAAGCCAGAGTAGAAACTGCATTACAATAAATAAATTAAGAATTACATTTTTCCTCTTTTCCCCAGATTCCTGGCTTCCTAATCTTGTTAAAAACTGATGTTTTGCTTGCTTCAAGCTACCAGTTAGCTACGGAATTTCTATAGAAACTTATACCATTAAGCACTGCAAAATAAAAATAAATATATGTGCATTTTATATTGCACATATACTTGAGTTATGTGCGTAGGTGAAAGACTACTACTATAGGTGAAAGACTGCTACAAAAGGGACAGAGGATAATCTACCTATGACAGTCAGACTTAAATGACATCTAATAAAAAAAATTCTAAACATTCAGGAATGCAGAACAACTCAAATAATACCATTTTCTACAATTCTAACAACTCATTGATTTTAATCAGTGAAACTATTTATACTTTATAAATTGAGTTCTTGACTTCCTGACATTTCAGATCACAATAAAGTTAACATCAGATTAAATGAGATAAATTACAACGATGAGTGTTCAAACAATATGACCTGTGACTGATTTTCAGATGGTGTTCGCTTGAGCAGCCTAATTTGGTCTAGTTCTGAATGCCCCACTGAATTCCGAGTTAGAGACTGCACTGGATCAGTTATGTTGTATCTGCCAGGCTGATAAACCCCATAATATTCTATTCTCTTTTCTCCAGAGTTTTCTAGCACCTTTAGTTTCTGCCTAAACTGAATAATTTTACAGGTTAAAAACAGTATCACAGCACAAGCCAGAATGAAAAAGGCTAGTAAAATGTCAAAAGCCTGATTCATCTTTTCAACCTGTTGTGTACAAAATAGGGATGTTTTTAAAGATACAGAAGCAGCATCTGTTGGAAAGGAGCCATCATCTTCTACTGTTCTGTTAATAGGCATCATCTGTGCTGGTATTTGTACTGGCAATGTCGATAATACTGAGGTTGCCTGTGATGGAATTTCAGCAGCATTTTCTTCATAGGGCAACAGGTTAGCAGAGGCAGCTGTTGTTCCTTCCCAGAAAGCAACATATTTAGTTTCCGCATTGACAAACTGTTCAAATGTGTTGTGCCTGTTTCCCTTATGCCATGTCACCAGCGAAGTGGTAGTGCTGTGTTGGGAACCTACAGATCCTAGAGTCCAGGCTGATTCTGGGCTGGCAGTAGGGCTACTACAGTTTGCAAACTGAGTCCCCTTAACGTAATGCAAAGGTCTACCACGCATACTCTGGGGATTCTGGCAATAAATTTTTACAGAAATAGGAGAAGATGCTAGCCAGTTAAGTAATCCAACCATTTTGCAGCTGCAGTTCCAAGGATTGTAGTTTATTTGTAGATGAGTTAAAGATACTAGGGGCTTGAGCACTTGAGGCTGTAACTCTGTAATATTATTAAATGCTAAACTGAGTATTTTAAGTGACTGTCCCATTTTTTCAAAGGTACCATCAGCAATACTGGTAATTCTATTTCTGTCAAGCTGCAGATACATTAAATTCTCCAATAAAGTAAAAGTGCTAGAATTTATATTTTCTAAATCATTATAACTTAAGATTAAATGGCTAAGGTTGTTTAATCCAAAAAAAACATTTACAGCAATATGTTTTAGCTTGATGTTCTTTAAAGACAGATATCTAAGCTTGTTAAGACCTTTAAATGCAAAAGCATGTATTGATCCAATGGGATTGTGAGACAAAGAAAGTCTTTCAAGATGTTTGAGCCTTCCAATAGCATTTGATGGCACAAGTGTTAAGTTGTTACCTTCAAGAAACAAATATGAAAGGTTTTCAAGATGATGAAATGCTGAAGCAGATATCCGTGAAATCTTATTATTGGCTAGGTTAAGTGTTTGGAGACTTATCATTCCCAAGAAAGTCCCACTTCCAAGAACACTGAGGCGATTTCTTTGAAGTGTTAAATATCTAACAGAAAGGAGATCACTAAATAATCCTCTGGGCACAAAAGCTATTTGATTATTCTGAAGGTATAAACAGTGAAGATTGGAAAGACCTTCAAACATTCCTGGATCGAGGCGTTTAATATTATTGTTATTTAGATGCAAGTAGCACAGTCTGGGGAGCTCCACAAAAGCTTTTGGGTGTACGTACAAAATACTGGAGTTATCCATGTACAATGCAGCAAGCTTCTGAAGGCCTCTCAGTTCATTTGGAGTGACATGCGATATATTATTCCCACTGAGGTGCATGAGAATTGTCGTTTTTGGAAAGTTCTGTGGGATGCTCAAAAGCCCTGAATTATGACAGCTAACTCGCCTCCCTGTGCAGAGCTGGCAAGTAGCTGGACAGCCAAGAGCCTCCTTCTGGAGCAGCAACAAAAGAAAACAATTAAGGATATACAGGAATACTCCCAGGCAGGGTGGAGAACTTTGCAGACCACACATATCCCTGTCTTTGGCCTTCACACTCATCTCTGACTTGGCTAGTAAAGATAAAAAGAAGTTTATAAAATATTATTAATTCAAAACTTTAAAGATTCTACATATACAGTCTTTAAAATATAAGCACAGCTTTCAAGATTGGTATTTTATATATTCTCCTTTGAGGCCAAACAAGCAATTTAAATTTAAAACTTACCAAGTGTAAGTTTGAACTACAATGAAAAAAATTTCAATGTAAATGAACATTGAAACAAACGTACTGCCACCCTAGCCAGAAAATACTTCATGGTTGCAGCGTAAGAACAACTAAGCTGCCAGAAACCAGCCTCTGGTAAATTCAAAATACTGTTTATTAACTATTTTTATATATTTAAGACTGGTTAGGAAATGTTTCAATATTATTCAAGTAGAAATGCCAACTGGAAAAGAAGTTTCCTTTCACTGGCAGCTCTTTTGTAACTTGAATTTTACTTTGGTAAGATGAACTATATTCAAAATAAATAAATAAAGATTCCTTACCACACATCTGAAGTTCATTATTTCTGTTATTTTGACGTTTTTCAGTTCACTGGACTAAGTTACAAGCAGACCAAATATACTCATCTGTGAAGCCTTTGTAAACGCTGTACTGCTGCGTACTAGAGCTCTCTCACATTTTGCCCCAGGATTTGCAACTGCTCATTCAGGAAACTAAGAAAGAAGCTGTTAAAGTCAGGTTGCCATGGATACAGGAAACCCTGGGACAGGAAGCCATTTTATCTGTGCTTCAGAAGTATTGTTGGAAAGGAAATCTCAATGATTTGTTTCTAGAAAACCAAGAACTATCTTAGTTTGTAACTGTTGCTGGTTTGTGGTTTGTGGTTTTTGTTTGGTTTTTTTTGTTTGTTTGTTTGTTTGTTTTTAACTACTGTTTTTAACTAGGAGGACTCAAAAGACTTTTAGATGAAGTCAGGTGTAACTTAGAATATATAATGCCTATTTTTAACAGCACTACTGCGTTATCTGCAAATTCTTCACCTTTCAGTCAGAAGCCAAAATGTTTTACTAAAGCAATAGCAATGTTTACACTGTTCTCTCTTCGCCTGCAGAGCCAAACTGTTCCAGAACGCAGACACTCACTCCAGAGAGTGAGTAAGAACATGGCGAGGGAGAACACAGAGGTCTGGAAGGCAGAGCCCCAGCGCTTCCTGCACTCTGGCAAGGTACATCCTGCCAGACATCCCAGGGAAGACCAGGAAGTCTTTAAGAGATGAGAACTGCACGATGTGGTACTAAACAGCTCAGTATGTGCTGTATTTCAGACCCCATCTGGTGTAAAGTCTCACCTCTGGCCACTTTTAAAAACCAGTGTACCCACAGAGGACTGTGTGTATTCTGACCACCACACCTTCAGATCACAGCTTTTGTTTCCTGCAGTGTCCCAGTGTCCCTGCACAGATAAATATTCAGTGCAAACATCTGTGCTATACCCTCCTTGCTTAAGTACTGGATGATGTCTTTACCTTATCCATCACAGGGATGAAATACCTGTAAAGTCCAGTCCCATCAAAGGGGAAACAACAAAATGAGGTAGCTAATTAGAGATTAAGCCTTCAAATAGCAATGTAACTATAAACCCACAACATACACTGTAACAAGACCTTCTGCTCAACAAAACAAAGATGGCAAAGCTCATCAGCAGCCACAGCCAAGAAAGAGACACAGCAACAGAAGAGTCAAGCCACTTTGGACACAGTGATCTCACACATGAGGCACAAGTTCACGTAAGAGACAAGATACCACCCAAATATCTTTGGCTGTAACAATCCAAGCTGAAATTCACAAAGCACGTGAACAAAGGAAGCAGAATAAACAAAGACATGCCTTTGAAGATATTTTCTTCCACATTCTGCCAGAAGAAACATTTCTGAAGTTTTCAAAAATGTTTCAGACCATATGTGCTGGTCTTGGCTGGCATAGTTAATTTTCTTCAATAGTAGCTGGATATGGCTGCAGTTTGGATTTGTGCTGGAAACTGTGTGGATAATTCAGGGATGTTTTCATTCAGTTCAGGGATGTTCTGCTTCCCACTCCACCACACCAGGAAGTGGGCTGGGGGTACACAAGAAATCAGGAGGGACACAGCCAGGACAGCCGACACCAACTGACCTCATGACCTCAGGAATATTCCACACGATATGGCATCGTGCTCAGGATATAAAGCTGCGGGGAAAAGAAGGAAGGTGGAGTGTTCCGAATGGAGTTTGTCTTTGCAAGTAACCATCACACATGATGGAGCCCTGCTTTCCTGGGGATAGCTGAACAGCTGCCTGCCCATAGGAAGCAGTGAATGAATTCCTTGTTTTGCTTTGCTTGTATACATGGCTTTTGCCTTACCCACTAAGCTGCCTTTATCTCAACCTATGAGTTTCCTCACTTTTATCCTTCTGATTTTCTCCCCCATCCCACCAGGGAGGAGTGAGCAAGTAGCTCTGTGGAGCTTAGTTGCTGGCTGGGGTTTAAACATGACACCATATATAACTAGCTTTTTACATCTGAAATCCATAAAACATTCCGTATCAAGAGAAATACTTCTTCAATTTTTCAACTTGAGCTCACAAAAATTATCTAGAGTTGGGAGGGAAGGGAATATTTTTTTAAAAAATAAAAGCCTAATGCCCTTCAATTCTATTAGATTCAATACCTCTTACAGTATCTAGTGTAAACTAAGTAAATCAGCAAGATGAATATAATTCATCCATGGGCCACTTTAGACATAACCTTCATCAGTTATAACCCAGAATCTGTTTGGGGTTTTTTAAAAAAAACCCCAAACATTAAAAAAAAAAAAAAACCCAAACCATTAAATAAATCAGAAAGCTGATTTTTGTATTAGATTTATATTTTACATTTTATTTTTTTCATGTTATTTAAATT